>PVIU01006897.1:0-97015 GCA_004026605.1 Ondatra zibethicus
AAAGAAGCCCGCCTGGACCTTACCGGTGTGCGCCACCGATCTCAGCGCAGGAAGAGAGAGAGCGAGTACATGATTTTAAATGTACCCTACTGACTCACATATTCCAGCATGCATCATTGGGGGAAGGTTCCTACATCAAAGGATGGCAGCACTTCAGTTCAGAATTGAACATTAGAGGTGAGCCCTAAGAGCCAACACATACCTCAAATATCATCTCCTAGACTGGATGGTCTAGTTCTTTGTTGGTACCATTATTGGACAGTGCCAGGGATATGGATTATTTCTGTGAGCTCCTATAATCAATTCGAAGATACACTAATAAAGTCAAAGAACAGATTACGATGGATTTTGCATACCATGAGGAATCATGCATTAGTTCAACAACACTCTGAAATTCTTGGTATTCATTTTAAACCCATGCCTTCAATTTTTAGGGAGATTTATTTTTAGACAGAAGTTTGGAGTAGAGGGAACATTTAGGGTCCTTTTCTCAAATCCTGATTTTTACAGCCATAGCAGTCTAGGGAGAGTCTAGAACTCACCTGAGATCATGAATAGTCAGTGGATCCTGACGATAATCTGGATCTCACATGTGGTTTCTAAATATGGTTCCATTTTCACTGCAGCTGAATATAAGGAGAATCTTTGTTTTAATAGACAGAGTTATAGATGTGGTAGCAGAGGCATCTCCAGGACCTAAGGTGATTCCTTTGTAGAGGAGAGCAGTTGACCAGAAGACTGGATGTTAAGGGAAGGGGAAAGAAGATGGGAAGGTGGCAGCTACCTCAGCTAGCAGATCTGGAGCAAGGGGCTGTCAGAAAAGCGCTACTTTATCATGTGCAGTGCTGCCCAACAAAATTTCAGCAAATGAACACACATGCACACACGCATGTGTATGTGCTTGTGTGTGTGAACATGTATGTATATATGTGTATGTACATGGTTTATCTTAGGTATCTATTGCTGTGGTACCATGACCAAAAGCAGCTTGGAGGAGGAAAGGCTTTATGTAATCTTACAACTCTCAGGTCACACTTTATCACTAAAGGAGGTCAGAGCAGGAACTTGGAGGCAGGAGCTGAAGCAGAGACCCTGGAGGAATACTGCTTGCTGGTTTGCCCTTCTGGTTTGTTCAGCCTGCTTTCTTGGACAACTCAGGACCACCTCCCCAGAGGTAGCACCAACACACCCCAATGGGAGTGGTCTCCCATATGAATCAAGCCAGTGTCTCACAGACTTGCCTATGGTCCAATCTCATAAAGACATTTTCTCAATTTAGAGTTCCCCTACCCAAATATGGCATTCAGTCAACACATGATTATAATGGCACACATATGTATGTTCTCTCATTGTTCTGTCATTGTTTCCACCAGCCTCATCTTTCTTTTTAGATTCCTATTTGCAGATGAGTGTAGAAGGCTGACTGGGGTGCATTTACTGTCTTAGGATTCTTCTCCACTCAATATCAGATATTTTGCCTTCTTAGGTTTCCATGTGGAATTATCTCTTTTTTCTTCCTGATTAAAAACAAATTGTAAGTCACTCTTTCTTTTCAAACCTTTTGTCAAGTTCACCATCTCTGCCCATTCTTCACCCACTCTCCGTCCCTTCATCTTCTTGTTCCTGTTATTCCTCAGGCAGTTCCCTCTGCTGCAGCTGGCTTCCCTTCCTGTGCTTCTCCTGGTCTTTTTCAAGTCTTGATACCTCTGTTGAATTCCAGATCCAAATGCATGATTGCCACCCAGAAATATTCACCTGGATGTCTCCTGCATCGCTCCTGTTTATCATGGCTAAATGGAGAATTCTTGTCACCAAATCCTCCTGCTGTCACTCGCCAAGCCCCTGAACACAAACCAACCTTGTTGGTGTTGAGATTCCACATTCACATTTATTTTTGAGTAATCATCTTTTATGTTCTTGCTGGGCATCTCTTGTTTCTTTCTCCCTCAGATCCTTGTAACCTATGCCTCAGTTCAGACTCTCATTCGTACAGTGTACTTGTGTGCAAGTGCATATACACATATGTATGCATGTGAGCATGTGGATGATGGAGGAGCTGTCGGGCATCTTCCTAAATCATTCTCAACCTTAAGTTTCGAGACAATATCTCTCATTTAAACCACAAGTCACTGATTAAATTAGACTAGCTGGCCAGCAAGCCCCAGGAATCCTTCTTTCTCTACTTCCCCATTGTTGGATTACAGGTGCATGCTACAATGCCCAGCTTTGTATTGTGGATACTAGGGCTCAAACTCAGATATTAATGCTGGCGAGACAAACACTTCAGCACTTGAACCATCTCTTCAGCCTCTGGTACAATATTCTCTCTCTCTCTCTCTTTCTCTCTGTGTGTGTCTTTCCCAATTTCTTCCAAAGTAACTGTATTAATATAAAAATCTGATTCTCAAAATTCTTTAAATATAATGAAAAATGATGCTGAGTGAGAACCTATGCGTAGTGAATTAAAGTTCCAAAGGTCTCAAGACTGGTTCAGTCACAATCTATAATGCTCCAATAAATTACAGAGTAACATTCAGCTGCTCTCAATGACAAATTGCTGAACATTACCAATCTTATTAGTTTGTGTTGTGTCTCACTTAAAGTTTCAAGATTAATGGTAAAAGCATCTTTAAATATATTCACAACATCCTCCGTAATAAAAGTTAAAAATTGTGCTTTATTTGATGAAGAGAGGAAGAAAGTTTATGGGCTTTGATAATGAAAATAGTTGACCATGAAACAGGGACTCTCATAAAATTCCATTTTAAACCAGAAAACTCTCTTTCCATAATGTCCTGGGTAGAGGGAGGGACAGAATGAGATAGCCAGGTCATAATTGGGTAGAAGAAAATGGCTTGGGGATTCATGTTTAAGGAGCCACCATGGGAAGCTGACATTCACTGGTCAGGTCTCCTGGAACCCTAGCTACTCTATGGTCAGTAGTGATGATATGCTTTCTGTTGGACCTTTAGAATTTGTGACACATACTCCATCTACTTTCTGAGATTGACTCAGAAATGAATGGAACATATTTGAAAATTTGTTAATTAAAAAAAATTATAGCCTTTTGGTAGCCCCTCACTGTTTCTGCTTGAAGTCTCAAAGGTTTCTGCCTCTCTCCCCCCATCTGTCAGCAAGAGTAAGTCCAGTTTAAACATTTTGTTTAAAGAAAAATTTTCCTGTGTATAAATACATTGGAACATTGTCCCTCCTAAAGAGTAAATTGTCGGCACTGAATCTGAGGAAGAAAGACATATAAATATATTTAAGGCTTCTTTGAGACACGTCTTACAACTTCTGGAAAAGAACTTGCAAATGTAGTTAAGACACAGCATAGGCCTGCTTGACACAGTAACACACATGGATAGTGTAGCATCAGCTCCTTCAAGGCTGTAAGAGAACTAGTGACTGGATATACCTGGAGTGGCAGGCACTCTCGCCTCCATTTCCCAAATACCCACATCCTCATTGCAGGTACCCACGTGCATGCTAAGTATCCATGGAGAAAGAAATCATGTTGCCATGGAATTGGTTGGCATTTAGCTGAATTTAAGGCTGGGAGATTTAACATTGATCCAGGGGGCTCAATGTTATAGACTCTTTAAAAGAATAAGCAGAAGGCAGAGAGGAACAAAACAGAGGCTGTGTGAGAAGCCTTGGCCTTGGGGATGAAGGTTGCTAAGCCCCAATGACTGTCTAAAGAACATGCTGAATCCAGTCTACTAAAATCCGTTTTGAACCTTTAATGCCCAGAATGCTAAGATTTGCTAGGATATATAATATATATCTAGTTAGTTTGCTAGTATACATTAGTTATACAAACCAATGAGTTTCCTTTTGACATTTTTGACATATAATGCACTTGGCTTATATTCACCAGTTAATCTTTCTTGCTCGCTCCATCATCTTCCCAAATAGTTTCTCTCTACTTTACCATCTCCTTTCCCTCCTTCTTTATTAGTTCCTTGAGAATTTCTTAAAATGAGTTATGGTGATATTCACTGCCCCCTTCTCTCATATCTACTCCCTCTTCCTTACCCATCAAACTCTGTGTAGAGTTTTGTTTTAACTCATCAAATAAAGTTGGTACTTCTTATATATTCTTTAATATGTGACCTTTTGGGTTGCCCACCAGGGCCTTCACCATTAAAGAAAACTGATTTCTATCTCCCAGTACTACTGACCTTACCTTTAGCCCAAGCCTGAGTCAAAAGTTTTCCAGTCAGGACAGAGTCAATGTCAGCTAGACTCTCCCTTCCATGATTCTCTCTCACATGCCACCACCATACATATTCAAGATAAGTCACTAAAATCCCCAGAGATGCATTTATATGTACTAACATATATTTCCATGTATTTGTTATTTATCAGCTGTAGTCTACTTGGGCAACAAGGCAATATACGTACCTTCTAAGTTACTCAGCATCTCAAAAGGGAAAATTAATGGAGACTTAATAGAAAATTTAATGAACACTTAAAAATTGGAGAGGAGATTGCAACCATACAATCTCCATTCTAGCAGTTATTAAAATTTGAGTGAATTTATTGTACATTCAGACATAAAACTATCGGCAGTAACACAGTGTTCAGGGAGATAAATAAAAGGAAAGAATTAAAGCTGTTTGGGTTATACAAAGGAGCAGCTAAATTGTGCTCTGAATCCAAATGTGTAATTTCCACCACGATGGTTAAGTAGAAGATGTTCGTGCTTCCATTGAAACTGTGATTGGTGTTAAACAGTATGTTAGCAGAAAGACACATTTGTTTTCACTCACTTAGGGATGCTTACAGTGCTCAATCAAACACTTGCATGTTTTTGCATGACGAAAAGGAATATGCATAGTTAATCACCATGCATTGGAATAATGAGCAAGCATGTTATGTATTTCAGCATCTGTTGTGTTTATATTTCATTGTGGCCATTAATGGGTAATTTTCCATTCTGTTGTGTAGAAGGAACCCTTTTTTCCTTATTCTTACACAGCAATTTGAAGCAGGACTTGTGGTTTTTCTTGCAGCCAATTACGTAGGGATAATGCCCTGGGAGTCCAGCTTTTGAGACAACCATGTGCTCTGCAGCTGCCATTCCCAGTCAGTAAGAACTCTACAACCGCTGAGGTCAGAAGCCCCTGGCATTTTAATTCCATTTCTCCACGCTTCCAGAGCTGGTTAGTAAGATGCCATGGAATGCCCATTAAGGGAAATGCATCCTGCCACATTACACACAGCAAGTTAAACAGCCAGTCCAGGCCTGAACTTCTGTGACAGATTACAAATGTGTTTTTGTCTGTGGAGCAGTGAGGCAGCTAAGTGATTTCTAAATAGGAGACTTGTCATCTGAATGTAGTCCCACCAGTATCTCTAGTTGATCAAGACCCTTAGCTATTTCTCAACGTGATTAATAATCCTCGTATTCTTTCACTACAGGACATCATGAGAGTTGATATTTAATTGTATTGGTTACAGCTGAGTTCTTTGGGAGGGTCCAGAGAAGTACATAACCCACCAAAGTGTGAGCTCCTTCAAGGACCAGCCATTGTAGTTTCTATAGTTTTCCAATCATTCAGCCACTCTGTATCTCAGGCCCGTTCTGGTTCAAATTGAGTTGAATTAACTTCATTTACCGTGGATGATAAAAACTACAAAGAATTTCAACACTGCAAACAGCTTTAACTCTATTTAGATTTTGAAGCTGCATGGGAAGGGGGCATGGCACTCAGTCAGCCAGTGTGTGACTCCAGGAAAAAGCTAGCAGCTATTACAGTTACCAGACCAGCTACAGTACCACATTCTGTTAGACAGAGCAAATGTTAAAACTCATGTTATGATCTGCATTAAAAGGCATCTGTGGTTAAAAATGTAGGTCTCTCTCTGTGTCTCTTTCTCGCTCTCCCTCTCTATGTGTGTGTCATATGGTGTGGTACTATTTCAGCTCTAGAAACTTCTGGAGGCCTCCTATAGCACAAGGTATCATTACTAGAAAGCCAATAGACCATTCACAAGCATGTGTAAATAAAATAAGATCAGCAACAGCTACAAAAGACTGATAACGTAAGTAAAAGTTTCATGTTCCCTCAAAACATCCCCTCAATGGCTCTCAAGGCTGGTGTGAGATGCATGAGGAGTTTAGAGACCTCCTGATGCCTGGAGCATGAACGCATATTGATATCCAGTTTGTAATTCTCAGAGAACTTGCTACCAGAGATGTCACAGAGCCAACAGAAGGGCAGAAAAAGGCACATGGATTTTGGGAGTATCTGTGACTTTAAAGTATTTTTAAATTTAAAATAAATTCATTTAAAGCCTATAGTAAAATAATTTTGTGCATCTTCAGCTCTTTATTACTTTAAATATTTTATCACGATTTGATAAGAGGTAAAAGATTACTGGAATAAGATTTTTAATATTTCAAAAATGACATACAATTATGTTGCCAAAACTGCCCAGGTATTTTGCACATCTCCGATTGATCCGAGGCTGTGTGGTTTGGATAGACAAGGTCTTCATCGACTTCTCCTAAGGGTTCTGCTTTAAAATGAATGGAATAAAGTTCATTTCTTTGATGAGGAAAATTAAATGCCAACAACAGTTCTGGCATAAAATGTGGTAGATAAAATGACCCCACACCTTGGGATCAGGAATCTGGTATAAGTATACACAAACCAATGAATCCTAGTGCATGGTGTGGTGATCTCTATGGTGGAAATGCACTGGGAACTATGGGGCCAATGAGAAGGCCTAGTCTGACCTGGTGAGCAGTTATCTCTACTGTTGAAAAGCTTGGGGAACTCTGCGGCCATTGAGAAGGCCTAGTCTGTCCTGGTGAACGATGATCCCTACTGTGGACAGGTGTGGGGAACTAGGAATCCTAGTGAGTGCTGTGGTGATCTCTATTGTGGAAAGGCATGGGGACTCTGGGGCCATTGAGAAGGCCTAGTCGGTCCTGGTGAATGATGATCTGCCCTGTGGACAGGCTTGGGGAACCAGGAATTGTAGTGTGTGCTGTGGTGATCTCTACTGTAGAAAGGCATGGGAATTATGGGGCCATTGAATAAGCCTCGTCTAACCTGGTGAATGATCAGCTTGAACTAACTCACCCAGTGAAGACGTGATGATAGAAGCACCGTGGCCTTGAGTTTCAAATCCATCTGCTCCGTACTTGGATAAGTCACACAACACTTGAGCAAAACTGTCCTCTCACTTATTAGAAGACTTGGAGTTTCAGAATGACTGTAAACTATGTTTGTGGGCACTGGGTACAATAGTGTCCTCTCTCTCCATTGCTCTTTTGATGACAAACATTTTCTCATTGCCTAACAAAGCTCCTGATTCAGTATTTGTCACTTCATAAATACCTCACAATGTATTGTCTGAGGTAGGAAAACATGTTATCAGTTACACAGACAACCCTATAAAATCTAAAACTGTACAGAATTAGCTATCACCATGAGGAGATTAATCACATCCTAACAGGCTTTATGAAGTGAGATATATTCTCTATAAGTTCTCAGGGGCTCCAGGTGCTACCATGGATAACTTTTCACCTTAAAGGCAGGACCAGATTTATCAAACAGGGAAGGGAATAGACATAGGGGCATCATGAACCACATTTGGAGTGGCATGGTGATGAGCTTGGGAAGAGCATAAGAGTCCACAGTGCAAACAGGCAGTGGGCGTGGAGCCTGAGAGACCTGAAAGAAAATCTCTTTAGCCCCAGTACACTCAGAAATACACAGCTACTATGAAGATAGCCCTGACATGCTCATTATAGAAGCTCTAGGGGTTTAGAATGCATTTAAGTTCAACAAGCAATTTTAAATGTACTAAAGCTCTGAGCAAAATCATTGTAAAATGATGATTTATATCTAAACATTTTTCTAAGTTATCCTCATTTTCTTTGTTTTATTGACTATCCCAGCAACTCAACCAGGTAAGGTAGAATTTTGTGTGTTTCATGGAGGAGAAAGTATGTTTGGGAGGTTAAGTGGCAGAGTCAGGGTCATCCAGCTAATTAACAGCAGATCCTGGATTTAAAACACTCTAAATTTTAAACCCTCTTCATTAAAATTAGAATATATAAAATGTTATATGGACTAAACCTTCATTATATATCCTTGGAAAAAGTGAATAGAAACTTCTTTCAAAGTTTTTTGTTGTTGTTGTTTGCTTTTGAGTTAAAAATATATGTATGTTTGCAAACCTATACAGCAGAATTGAAAAGAGTTAGGTCAATGACACTGGACTCACACTGTATTGTTGAAATATCATAAGATTCAAACAGTAATATATGTTAATTAGCTTACATGTAATAAATCATTTTGCCATAAAACTAATGCCTTGCTGTATTTAAGGAGGAACGTTTTCAGTCTAAGCAATTAAACAAAGTGAGGAGTTGTGGATCATGCTTTTAATCTCAACAGTTTGGAAGTTGAGGCAGAAAAACTCATGCTTGACTTCAGCGTGGGGCAACATAGCAGCCTTGCTGGGGAGAATAGGAGGAGGAACAGGAGGAGAAGGAAGAGGAGAAGGAGGAAGGGGGGGAAAGGAAAGAGGAGGGGGAAGAGAAGAGGAGGAGGGAGGGAAGAAGAAGGAGGAGATGATGATGGGGAGAAGGAGAAGAAGGGAGGAATAAGTGAGGAAGAAGGTGAGGAAGAGAGAAATGAGGATGGGATTGGGATTGGTGGTAAGGGCAGTAAGCATGTAGAAAGACACGGTAAGATCCTGTACAGCAAATTTCAAACAAGGCAGTCCATGTGATTTTTGCCTCTTCAGGTGCTCTTGGAAGATCAGACTCTGGGTATTTGCTGCAGATGCTTTGGGGGAAGGCTGTGTAGGAGTGTGCTTGGGAGGACAGGGTCCTGAGTCTGACTTGTCTCTTGCATTCACTATATGTTGTTATGCTGATTCCATAGCTTCGTTGAATCTTCTCATTATGTGTAATAAGAGAGTGATAATCAAGCATGATCATATTTCAAATTGTTTTTAAAAGAGGAAAGAAATGAAGACTGACTTGATGGTAAAGGACCAAAGGTGCTCATGCCAGTAAAGTGATGTTCTATGAGCACTCACACGTGGATACGTGGACATGTGTGTTTCTTACTTGCCATGCACTGACAATATGTTTCCCAGAACACATCTAATCCACTCAATTCTGTGACCTTTTGCTATGGTAGCATCAGTGTTAGATTTGCAGGGAAATGGAAAAGCAAGCTTTTATGGCATTTCACTGATTTTTAGTGATCTGTAGTAATTAATGAAGCTTTATGGGAAACCAGGAACAAATAGTTTCTGGATTCCTGGTTTTATGTCTTAGAGAAATCCATTAGGCTTTGGAAAAGTGCCTGAAGGTTGCCTTTGAAAGCCTCTTTAAACCTTCACTGCTCTATAAAATAAGCAATCTATGTAAAATATAGATCAGTCATAGTGTAAGCACTTATAAATGATTAAATTTTTTTCTTCCCCGTGGTTCTCCTCTCATGCTGTATTCTACATCTGTTATGAAATTATTTGTTCAGAATGATTTGAGTAAGCATGACTGGACTCATTGTCAGCTACAGTGGTTCTCACCACTGCATAATTAGGTATCTGAAGCTGCTGACAGGGCTATTATGTGTTTACCTATATAAGTATTGGATATTGAAAAATGTTATTTAAAGCTCAAAGCCTCTAATACCTTATGCTCCTTTTCGTTCTGTCTTAGCCCTTTTATGCCAATATAACAAGATACCTGGATGATTTATAATGACAGAAATGGTGTTTCTCAGTAACATGAATGTTGGGGCTCCAATGAGGTTCTAGCAGGACCACTGTCTGGGAAGGTCCAAACCGTCCTATACTTTGTGGCTGCATATTCCAGGATCAAGGCTTTTCTTCGTGATTCCTTGCCTGCTAATGCCATGTGTTAACACTGCCATCCTGGTGACTAAGCCTCAGCATGAATTATAGGATTCCACTCACAGCACCACACTACCTGGAAGTGTGGTAATGTGGGAAGCAGCAGACCTGCTTTGAGGGGAGATGGTATCTGTGGAGATGGAAGGCTGGTCCTACTGAATCCTGTCCTTCATCCTTCATGTATCTTTGCTATAGACTGAGAGTCTGACTCCAGATTTCGAAGGAACCAAATAATATTGTCTAGAAAGAAGAATAAACAGTCTACCTTCTGATTGAATTTACTTTGACTAGCTTTGTGCTAGGTATTTGAGAGTTAGTGCTACAAAAATGCAATCCGTGAGATCACACACACTTTCACATCACATGCATCTCTTAGTGAGTACACTAACTTATTAGGATTGGTTCCTTTTTGCCTTAAAAATGGTAATCAACACAACAGTGGTGTGTTTCATTCTCCAGATACTTGAGGTTGGATCTACTCCACGGAAGTCCGTTTTTTGGGTGTTTGTCTCTGTCTCTATCTCTTTTTCCTTATCTCTGTCTCTGACTGTTTCTCTTGGTCTCTCTCTGTCTCTGTCCCTCTCTTCTCTCTCTCGTGTGTGTGTTTATGCATGTACTATGCTTTATATATAAACTAATAACAAAGGCTCATGTGTTGAAGAGTGGTTCCCAGCTTTAAGTGTTATTAAACAGTGTGTTTGGATTGTGAGTATGCCAACCTCATCAATAGGTTAATCCATCAATAGGTTAATTGTGAGAAGTAGGTCAGTGAGGGGTTATCTTTGAAAGTGATATTTTGCCACATCCCCGTCTTCTTGTTTCCTGGCTGTTGTGAGAAGAGCAGTCTTCCCTGCTGCTCCCATATTTTCTCCCTTACCACAGGTCCTGGAAATAGAGAGCCATTTACTAACCATGGACTGAAACCATAAGTCAGAACATTAATTCAATGGTCCCCATGAAACTGCATCACAGGTATGACTTATGATCATGCATGACCTAAAAACATCATCCCTGTTGAATAACTTTCATGGTACCAAAATGCACCCTGAAAGCTTCCAAACTGGGGAAGCAACCAGCAGTCCTACCCAGCCATGATGCCTGTGAACCACACATCAATCACCAGCATAGTACAATAGCCCTAAGCGTAAAGTAGTGGTGCATACCTTGGTGGTAACCAACAGCTCAATAATTGGACTTGAGGCACATGCAACAAAAGGGAAATCCTTCCTGGTACTAGACACTTAGCCAACTATCCAGGGCTAGTGAAGTTGTGGATCTTGGAGAAGAATGTACAACCACCGCTTTAGTAAAGCAGCATAATCCCTAACTACATTCTAAATATCCTTGTATCCTTACATATACACATCAGTATATGTTCTTATATATACACTTATATACAAGTAAGTGTAGTCTTCACACCTCATCAAGGAAACTACTCTTTCTCACCAGGTGGAAAGCATTCCAGAAAACTCACAACCAATATAAATGGAGAGTTGTGGAGCCCACCCCCACCTGATACTTCTACAACACAACTCCTGCCCCCACGGCTTGGGGATCATTGAGAAAGAGGGGGTGAAAAGACCGCAAGAGCCAGAGGATCAGGGAGTTTTCCGTGATATTGTCTCCTAGAAGTATCAGAACTACAGCCATAAAGTCTCACCAACATGGCTGCACGAGCATGGCCTGCACAACAATGGCACTAACAGACACCCTACCATGAGGTCACAAGGCCTCAGCCTACACAGAGAACTACAGGTCAATAAGGAATGTGGAGAGTGGCTGAGGTAGTTTTCCCCAGGGAAGAGCACACCAACTGGTTATCCATTACCATATGGTCAACCTTGAAAACATTCATACAAGTAATGTTGTACAGACTAAGAAGGTTTTATTTATTTATTTAGGAATGCACACACAGAGACTTAGAGACATAACACAACACATATGTAACACCAAAAAAAACAGGTAAAGAAAGTGGCTGTGAATTTGAAAGGGAGAAAGGGGATTTAGATAGGAGGTTGGAGGGGAGAAATGGTGTGTGATATTGAGATCTCAAAAAAATAAAAATTAAAATTAAAAGGAAAAGAAAGATGTATAACAGCAGTCTCAATTTTGTGGGTCTCAACCCCTTTGGTAAGCCTCTATCCAAAAGTATTCACATCATGACTCATAATGGCATCAAAATCACAGTTATGAAGCAGTATGGTTGGGGTCAGCACTACATGAGAAACTGTATTAAAGGGTCTCAGCATTAGGAAGGTGAGACCCACTGGTCTATGCCCACAAAATGAGCATTTTCCCCACAATTTCTAGGTGTTGAAATTTTCCTTAAGAGCAAACATGCCCAATGCAGTGTTCAAAATGTCTTACATTAGTTTAATTCAGGATTTGTAGACTACTCCTGGCCAAAACATTTGAGTCAGGTGCTGATGAAGAGGGCTGCAGCCTGTGTTCCTTCCGTTTGCCATGGATAGATGGGAGGAGCAGCAGTGGGTGATTGACAGCCACCGTCACATGTGGGGAATGCTGACTCCATGTAAGACAGAAGGAGAAGCTGTTCTGATTTCAGTTTACAGGAATATTACAGACTTTCTGTTAGAACTGAAGTTTGCCAAATCTTACTTTTAAAATATTTTATCAAGGTATTTTTTAAAATCCATTAAAACAGAATTCCATTTTAAAATAAATTTTGATCCTTCAGCCAATTGATTTTTTTTGTGCAGTATAGCACTCTGCCCTATTTAAATTAAAGAAATGTGAAATAACTGAATGAAATGTGATGGATTTAGAAGTGATTGAAGAGTTATCCAAACAAAATTCATAAATCTGCATCAATATGTAAAATGATTTGTAAACATGTACAGCATATTTTAAATTTTAATCTTGTCCTGTCTAGCATAAATAACATAACTGCAATGAGGTCAAAGTTACAGATGTTGAAGTTCAAAGGGGTCAGTGAAGATGGCTCAGCTGCATGGGTATTTTCCTGCAAGTCTTGAAGACATGTATTGACTCAGCTACTGGGCATTGCTCATCTTCTCACCATCTGTGTGCTGAGACGTGCATATGACAGCATGTATATGACCACACAAAATAAAAAAATAAAGTAATACATTTTAAAAGAAATCCAAAGGTATGGGTAATTATGTTAGCTTGTGTAATTCTACATCAAATCATATAATATATATTTTAAAAGAAATATACTATGAATTTTTTCCTTTTTACACACACATACACACACACAGGTGGTAGAAGTAGAATATTAAAATATTTTTTTAAAAAAATAGCCAGTCACTATCCCTTGTAAATTTGCGATATCAGCAAGAAGCTAAGAAAACCAAGAAGGAAAATAAAATAAGCAATGAGAAAGGTAAATGTCCAGGACTGTGGAGGAAATTAAAGGAACAATTCAAATATTTTAATAAAATTATGCAAATATGACTGTAAACATAGATCTACAAAAATTCTCAGAAGTCAGCACCACGTGGAGTGGGGAAGCCTTAGAATTCTCCACATGCTTCTTTGTGAGAGGAACAAGATAAAGATCCCTGTCGGTTCAAGTCGGCCCCACTTAACAGGAAGCAACGCAGCTAGTTTAAGTGAAAAGGAGTAGATGGAGAAACGGAGGATGAAATGTTTGGAGCACTGTGTAGAGCCAGCTTTGGCCTAGCCTTGGTGTCGCAGGGAGCACGAAGGCAGACATGGCTGGCTGAGAGAGCTCTGGCGGGCTCTCTGACTGTTCATCAGGGGAACTGGCCCCAGCTGCACCATCATAGGCAAGACAGATGGCAGCACTGGGACTCCCCTGCCACCACCTCTCAACAGCTGCCGTAGCTGGGCATTGAAGCTGCAGCTAACACCTGCATCTTGAAATCATGGCTAAAACAGATTTCGCATTAAAAAGAAATAAAAGTTCAATGGATTAGGACGGAGATTTAGAGTTCAACTAAACACACGCATAATAGTTTAGGGGGTAGTGCAGGCAGTATTTCCTAACAGTTGGGAAAAAGACAAATTGCTCAATAAATACTTGGACAATTAGCTTACGTTTAGGGAAAAGTAAACCTGCTTCTTTATTCCAAAGGAATAAAAAGGCGGAGCAAATGTACAAAGGTATAAAGGAAGTAAAAGATGCAGACAGAAAGTTGATAATGAAGTAGCTAATAAACTCAAGGGGGGCTCAATGTCAGTGTCATTTGAGAAAAGCCTGTTCAAAGATGTACAAGCTTTTAAAATATGGAGCCTGCGAGCCAAGGGAGCTGTCTGCTAGGATGGTAGCTTGGCAGTGTGCTGGGGAGCTGATCTGCTCTCCTTCCAGACAGTCTCCAGAAATCAGACACCCTTTCTTCTTAACAATACAGCAGGCTCAATGAAGAAACAGCTCACTTTTCCTTCACCAAACCATGCAGCCATTTAGCTACATATATTAAAAAAGTCATTCTCTGAAAGAATACTTAGTTCTTCCCTTTGCAAAGGGCTGCAGGGCCCAAGTTTGCAGAGGAGGAGAATCAATTTTATGCTAGAAGCATCTATGTCCCTATGGGCATGTTTCAATTTCTGACCATGTGGACATTGCCATGTTTTAGAAGCATGGCTTCTGGAACAGAATGGATGCTGGCCTTGCTCTGCCCTGAGGTGGTGAGCCTGACCTGGGACCGTGCAGAGGTTTCCCCATCAGCTCGGATGTGCTGGTAAGGATAAAAACGAAAACCAGACAGAGTTGGACACCATTGGCAGTCATGCTGGATAACAAGGAGGCCAGCACTGGACTGGGTGTGGCTAAGCAAGGTTCACAGTTGTCTTCATAGAAAGTCTGTGGAAGGCACATTGACTGCTGAAGGACTCTGGCTGCATGGGGGGGGGGGCGCTGTAAAAGGAATTGCTGAAGGAACAGAAAGTTAGGCTCTGAGGCTCCCCACAGCATGCTGAGGGACAGACAGTGAGCTCTCACACCCTAGAAGCTGGTCCAAACAGTGTGTTTGGTCAAAGAGGGAAAAGAAAAGGCAAGAGATCAAACTCACAACCTTATGGGTTCTTCCAACCCTTGCTGTACTTGTGTGAGCTGGAGTTCCCATCTACTTTGAGTCACAAAAATGAATAGTTCACTACAATCAAGCAACCTTAAATTGTGCTGGAAAACTACAAGTTAGCCACTGGGTTTCTCCTAAGCAGATCTCCTTAAGGTAGATGCCACAGTTTTTAGTCATGTCTAAAGACCATGTGACCATTTTCATCACTTTTCTATTTGGCTCTGGAACTTTTTTCCTAAAGGTTAGCCAGCTTTGAAGAATATCTAAAGATTTTCTTCTTAGACGTCATATTCCTGCTGATGAACTTCAGGCAGATATATACAAGGGTGAAAGCAGGTGTTACTTTGGGGCAAAGGTGACAGGACAATGTCAGTCTGACCTTTCTTTCATGGATCAGAGAGTCTGAAAGATGAACGATTCACACATCTGGGAGGCTCTTTGACCTCAGTTGCAAGTAATTAGTGATCTAATCTAAATTATACCAACACGGACCATGCATCAAGGCCAACACATAGATTCCCAAACCAGGCAAACTGTTCCAGTGCGAAGGAGGAACTGAGGATAAGAAAGTAGAAATGAAGGTTAGTTTGTTTTTCTTTCTTCTTTTTAAGAAAATGCCTAGAAACAAGAGAATAGAGGATAATTGCTGGTAGGTTATCTAAATGATTATTGTTTCATTAGGAATCAATAAAAAGGACATTTTTTCTCTTGTTTTGTAATAACCAAAGAAACAAACTACCTTAGCAATGTAGATCAAAATACTTGACTATAGGCTTATTCACTACAGAAATAAACATATCCCTGAAACTTACTGACTGCTGATGGTCCCTAAAAGGACACCCTTCAGTACATTACACTTAACCTGAAAATATTTGCATCAAAATTTAAAATTAAGCAACCCAGTCACTAAGAGATAAATATTTCAGGCTCCCACATGACAGCTAGCTTTCCATGACTATGGCCTAGGGAGAAAAATTGACTTTAACTCAGTTTGAAGTTTTGCTCTGATTGGTTGACCCTGTTTTTCATTGCAACACAGTCCATCATGGCAGAAGCATGTGATAGACAAGGCCTGTTCTGGTGTAGGAGAACAATTCTATATCTGTCAGTTATGTTTTAAATAAACACTGATTGGCCATTAGCCAGGCAGGAAGTATAGGCAGGAAGTAGAGGTGGGGCAATGAGAGCAGGAGTATTCTGGGAAGAAGGAAGCTCTTTCCCCAGACCACCAAAGAAGTAGGATGTGACCTGTCCCACTGAAAAAGGTACTGAGCCATGTGGCTAACATAGATAAGAAAAATGGGTTAATATATGTTATAAGAGCTAATACGAAGCCTGAGCTAATGGGCCATTCAGTTTATAACTTATGATGGCCTCTGTGTGATTTTCTTTGGGACTTGCCGGCTGTGGGAACCAGGCAAGACAGAAAACCCCAACAAGCAGAAACCTCAGTCTATACTGTTCAGTTCATACTGACTTGGATGCAAAAGCAGTGGTGAGACGATGCCAGGGTCCCATCATCCCCTTCAAGGGCAGATCCCAGTGATCTAACTTCCTTCCACGAAGGCCTTCCTCCTAATGGTTACATCTTCTAGCACCAAGCCAAGGACCATGCTTTTAACACTAAGGCTGTCTTAGTGTTTCTGTCATCGTGCTAAGACCAAAAAGCAAATTGGAGAGAAAGGGGTTTATTTGACTTATACTTCCTTATCACTGTTCATCTTTTGAGGAAGTCAAGACAGGAACTCAAGTAGGACAGGAACCTGGAAGTAGGAACTGTTGTAGAGCCATAGATGGGTGCTGCTTACTTGCTTACTCCTCATGGCTTGCTCAGCCTGATTTCTTAAAGAATCCAGGACCACCAGCCCAGGGATGGTACCACTCCCAATAATTTGGGCCATCCCACATCAATAACTAATTATTAAAATGCCGTAAAGCCAGATCTAATGGAGGCATTTTATCAACTGAGGTTCCCTCCTTTCAGATAACTCTAGTTTGTGTCGAGTTGACATAATAAGAACTAGCCAGGACATAGGCCTTTTGGGAACATTCAAGATCTGCATCATTTCACTTGTACACTCCTAGATGTTAAATTCCTCCAGACGAAACAATGAATGGCAGGGGCCAAGGGCTGAGGAAGGGTTGAGTAGGGGAGCTGTTGCTGAATGTGAATTTAGGACCACCGGAAAGTCTCTGAGCTGAATGATGATGAGACAAAACAAACTGCAGGGGTGTGTAACATGGTTGAACTTTACACTTTAAAATGATCATGGCCATCAATTTTATATGCATATTTATTATAACTTAAAATAAATTGAAGTCAATAAATTATGTCTAGAGAAAATGAGAATTTTATAGTTAATAGACTTACAGTTGATGGTCCATGATTCAGGCTAGCACTGAAGTGGACACTGAAATTGGGGCTGTGTCTGAGCTTAAGACAACAGCATCTTTGGGTGGCCATGAGAAGCTTATAGTAGTCATTGCCTATCCTGTCCAGTGATGGGCACAAGGTCATAGACAGTTCATATAAAAGTGGTTTTCTGCTCATCACAGGGAAGAATGCAGAGAGAAACGACCTTGCATTAAAAACCACAACCACAGCCCCAGGGAAACACAGATAACTTGCTAACATCACCTGAGACATGTAAGATATGATGCTATGCAAATGCTTCCTACTTTACATATGTTCCTTGATGAGAGAAGCATCCTTATTATAGCCTCAAAAGAAAACCAAGTAGGAATGTGGTTTTTAACAAAGCTGAGACTGGGTAGGCATCCTAGGCAGTTTGACAGCTCTGCCACCTATGTGCACAACATACTCAGTGGTCCTTATACTATGCACCCAATGAGAACAGCTAACTATTGCCTTTGTTACAATATGATAGCAGTTCATGGAGGTGGATGCACAGACTCATCTGAGCATATGCATAGTATAAATAAGAAGACTTAGGGTAGATAGAAAGAGGCTTCTTAGGACTCTGAGTGGAACCAAAGGGATAGAGAGAGTGATGTACAGTGTTATGTAAGTGTGTGAGTCTGAATATATCTGTCACTGCTCTGCTGAATAAAACCTAGCGACCAGTCAGTGTCACCATTCAGCCACATAATGACACCTTCACACCTCTTTTTGCTCTGCTCTCATGGCCATTGCTATGTGAAGGTGAAAACACCAACACTCTGCCCCTATTTCCTCCACTGAGCTCTCTTGGGATTGCAGGTCCTTTTCATCCACTCCTAGGGCACCTGTTTTTCCTGTCAGGAATGTGGCTGGCCAGAGAAGGCTACATTACCTCATGAAATGTTAGAACAGGAGTTTCAACTGATTTGGCACTGGGGCACAACGTGGAATTTTCAGACACAGAATGTGAATTTGGGGTTCAGTCAAGGCTCAGAGACTGGCCGAGGAGAGAACTGAGTTGGTGGAATGGTAGTGGGAAATAAACACAGTCGGTGCTGATGGGACTCGCTGTTTCAAGGACAGCTGTCTGGGCAGAGAGCTGGAATGTCTGGAGGGATCCTGAGGAAACTGGTTTGACTTTAACCTTCTGATTCTTTCTCAAGTTCCCATCTCTTCAGTAAACAACTCCCAGTCTTGTGTGTTTCTCATGTGGATCATCAGAAAGAGAAGCACATGGTGTCAGTTTGCCGTGAATTCAGCTACTGTAGCACTCACTGAGAAGATGAGGAAAACTGAGATGGATTCTCGTGTCCTCATTTTATACAATAGATAAAATAAACATGCATAATACTGCTGTGAAGGTTAAGTAAGATAAACTCACATTGATCACACAATAGATACTAAATGACTTACATTTTTTAATTAACTTAATTACTGGTGTAATTATTACAACAATAGTGAGGGATCAAAGATATAATAAGCTAGTTGAGAAATCCATAGAAATTAATGTGAAGAGAGAGCTATTTGTTCTTCATTTATACAGTAAACAGATCATGGATATTTTACTTTCTGATTGTTATTATATTATATGTGTCAAGATTTATTAATTCTATATTTTGTGTGTGTGTTTCTGTGTGGTGTGTGTGTATGTGGATTTATCTGTGTATGTATATATATATGCATAATATGCATATGTGTGTGTGTATTGTCTGTGTGTGTGGTGTTTGTGTATATGTCTGTATGTATGTGTTGTGTGTGTATCTCTGTGTGTGTACGTGTGTATGTATATGTAAGAGACTAAGCCTTCATGCTATTGTTATTTTGTGCTATAACTTTTATGGTTCTACTGATAAAGTTATAATTTGGGATGATGGGGTACACTAACCTCCCCAATGTTGTTTCACTTCTATGGAAACAGAATATTCTAGCTTCATGAGAGCTTTTATAGATCATCTAGTGAAGTTTCCTCTTTTAATAAATGAAACAATTGAGGTCTGTGAAACTGCCTTTTAAAATATTATATTAGTCCCCTAAAGTTCTATTGACTCCATTAAAAAATAAAACCATCTAATTTGTTTAATTTGGTTACACTTAAATGAGTTAGCTTAAATAATTTCAACTAATGTTTTTGTTGGAAAATGCCCCTGTTATTTGATTTCTCTTCTCTCTTTTCGTTTTCTTGGAATGATTATTTTGAGCAAAATGCCTGGGAGTATATGTAGTTTTAAATGACATGCCAACTTTGTAATGTGCACCACTTAAATATTCCACAAAAACGGATCTAAATTTATTTACCCACACCACTTCCCATCCTCCATCATGATGCCTCATTCACGTTAGCCATTACAGAACAGCTAACGGTGGTCCTCTTTCATCCAGCTTCAAAATAATACTGAAGTTGCTGTAGTCTTTTCCTCCAGAAGATGCAGACAACATGCAGCACACAGGTGCAATCAAGAGGTGCTCCCATCCTCACGGTCCCGCTTTCTTCCTTTAACCGGCGGTGCATCTGCTCAGGGAGTCTGTTTGTCCTCCAGACTCTCGTGTGTGGCAGTAACGCTAGTCTCAGGCGGTAACACGTGCTTTGCCCCTTGATTCTCACACTGTGTCAGTTCACCATATGTTGCCAAGCTGTTTCTTGTTGTGTCAAATGCAGCCTGACCGATTCCCTTCAGAACATAATTTGAATCGGCGGAGTGATTTCAGAGCTGAGTGCCTACTCTGTAGTTGACAATCGATGCGGATTTTAACTGATGGATTTTCTAGCACTGGGGGAAAGATGCCATAGGCCAAAATCTAAGTAAAATCATCAGCTCAATGAAGTGGCATAATGGTTGCTCCTTTGCAAATGGCAGTAAGGGTATCATTGAGAACAATGCCCCCCTAAGGGATGCTATGTTAAAAGAGATAATTTTCTGGACCAATGAATTAGTTTGGCTTGCTTTTTTTTCTAATAGGTATATTTTTTGTCATTTGTTTAAATTTATTGGCAATCTTCATAATAATTTTTGTTTTACCTGCCATTGTATACATCTACACACATACATACACGAGGGGGTGGGGAAAGGACAAATTAGTTAAAAATTTCTAATCTTCCAATATAGTCTGTCCTGTCTATTCTATAGCCTTTGATTCCCTACCAAATAGTCTTGTAGTTTGGAATTTCCCCACAGATTTAAAAAAAAAATTCTGAAAAGACTTAAAATACAGAAGCTATGCATTTTAAACCCCTCAGTTAGCCCCCAGTTTCAAAGTAGGTGCGTGATTTGTATGTGGGAAATATTCTCATATTATCAAACCAAATCCTTCCATGCCAAGGAGATCCGTGGTAGGTAATCATCATGGTGACCAATTAATCTGCTTATGCCGACATTGTACCTCCCAAAGGAATTAAAGTGGTATCAATCTCAGCCAATCTGTTCCTTCTGCTCCAGAAAATTCACAGCCTGTGATAGAATGATGAATGTCTGAGGTATGTTCCCACAAATACTCTGGGGTTTAAGGGTCCTTAAAGTTGAAATATCACAGAATTCTCTGTATGAGTCTCATTTTCCAGAATTAGCCCCCAGTTTCAAAGTAGGTGTGCGATTTGTATGTGGGAAATAGTCTCATATTATCAAACCAAATCCTTCCTCGCAAAGGAGATCCATGGTAGGTGATCATCATGGTGACCAATTAAGCTGCTTATGCCGACATTGTTCCTCCCAAAGGAATTAAAGTGGTAACAGTCTCAGCCAATCTGCTCCCCCCTCTCGGGAAATAGTATTTGGCTTTATAAATGTGATTTCTTTGTAGCAGTAGCAATCAGAGGATCAAAGGTGAAGGATCAAAGAGTTTCAAAAGTATTTATTTACCTTGCTTATTTGTGTACGTGTCTATGTGTGCACTTATGTCTGTTTTTGTGTGAGTATATGCACACCTGTGTATGCAAGTGCTGGCACCAAGGCTGGAAGACTGTACTGAACCTCTTAGGCCTAGAGTTACAGGTGTTTGTGTGACACCTGACTTTTGAGGATTCTGGAATCTAAACTCTGGTTCTCATAACTGAGCAGCAAGTGTGCTCTTCTGCCCCAAAGACAAAAAGAAAGATCTTAGAGAAGTAGTCAGAAACAAGTAACTTTACTCTATCATCAGAAGTTTTCTTTACTTAGTTTTTTACAATTGTTTTAAATTGAGCTGTCCAAAAGTAAAATAAGTTGAGCTGCATATCATAATTTAGGGATATAAAAAATTGTATCCTAGTCCCCTTGTAGAACAATCAAAGCGTCTATAAAAGTAGAAACCAGTGTCCTATAATAGACTATTCCCTGGGGAGACAACACACACACACACACACACACACATACACACACACACCCCACAAATCACATCTGTTTACCCCAGAAAGTGAACCCACAACAGACCAGAGTAATGATTGCACTGAAATCCAACTCTGATCCAGTGACATTTTATTTGGATTTCTAACAGGAGTATGGGGAGCGGTTCCTTGCAAAGAGTAGGGCTGACTCAAAACCACATGCATCTCTGAAAGGCCCACTCTAGCATGGGTGATGGATGACTCATGAGTGGCTTATTTACTCCTTTTTATGCTACTGGGGAGAGTCCCTCAGTAAATTTCCAAGTTTCTGTTCTGCCAGATGTGAGAACTTTTGTTTACTTCCCAGACTTAGATCATATGAGCTCATGAAGGCCCTTTCCCTCATTCTGGAGGGAATGCTACAACTTTAAGATACAGTATGAAAATAGAATGTTTCAACTCCCAAAAAAGCCACCACCTAACAGCAAGGCTTGACAAGGGATAGCAAGTGCCAAGTAGTAAGTTCTCAGTAGTAGTGAGCAATAGTTTTAATCACCATGGTATTAGAGACTTGCATTTAAGTACATTTGGGGGGTATTTTCTATATTTATATTCCTTAAATTTTTCTTTGTCTTTTTTTAAGAGTTAATGATGGAACAAGTTACTTTTCAGAAGAGGGGAGGATATGCTTTGCTTGTGTTTTCTGTTTCTGGGCTACAGAAAGAAGACATTGGTGGCCGAGCTGTCTGGTGGTAAGCTGGAGTACGGTGGTGAAACCTCATCATGTGTAGAAGCTTGGAGGCCAAGGGTTGAGTCACACAGCTTACTCCCCACCAGGGTTTGCCTTTTATATGGGATCTTTGGGGCTTTCCCTGTCCTTAAAGGTGTTGTCCTTGTTAGAAGCGTGCTTCCTTTATGACTTTACCTGTAACTTCAGGCATAACATCCTATGACATTGAGATCACTCAACTTCTTTGGTTGAAAGTTTTTCTCAATCCCACTGTGTACTGAAGCTATTTTACTATCAATGGCGAGTAAAATTTTATCAAGAGCCAGTGCTTGAATCAATAAAATTGCATTTTTGCCTTTCTGAGTCATCGAAGGTTGATATAATTGATATATTTTTGTTTTAGATTACAAAGTGTGTGCATCAGATGTTTGGAAATGTATGCATAGTTTTTATGCATCTGATTGCTAATAACCCAGTTTTTACTAATTCTCCTCGGCATCTGTTATCCCAACTGTTTATTCAAAACAAATAGTCAGTCAACTTCTTCATTATACCCACATACTCAAGAAAGCCACCAACCTAGTTAGTAAAATATGAATGAGGTAATTATTTTTAGCAGGTGTAGAAGTTGAGTCTAGCTAACTGGGTATTACAAAAGGTTCATAATGGAGAGCTCAGGCTGGCTTAGTGTGTGTTGACAAAGGCAGGCACAGTTCTTCATTTCTGAGTGTGCTTGCCCCATTGCTGCTTTTAACATGGCTACTGGCATTCTGGTGAGATCCACTTCAAGGTGCTGACCACCAATCAGTCCCTTTGAGTGACATACACTCTGTAACAGGCATTTCCTTTACAAGAGCAGTGTTGAACACTCCTTTGGAAATGGCATCCTTTTCACTATGAGATTTAAGCTGATAATTTTTCCTATTTTAGTAAAGTTCAGCTGCCTCGTGGCATAGAAATCATTCACTCTGTCACTCATTCATCTAGGCTTTTCTAATTGTTTTTATATGTGTGTGTGTGTGCTGTGGGAGCTCCTTCTGCTCCTTCAGCCAATAGCCTTTAATATACCAGCCCACTTGGGCATGGTCTCTTTTGCTTTAAAAAACAGCGGTAGCCCTGCTCTCGCTCTCTCTCTTGTTTCCAGCTCCACTTCTGGCTACTAGACTCTGTTCCTGGTCACAGAGAGGCCTGTTGTCTAGGACAGTGATCTGTAAGTTTTCCCCTTAAATAAATAACACTTTTATTAATCATAATTCCAAACTGGTGTGGGATTGTTTTGTGACTTACATCTACTGTCTACACCTGGCGCCCACGTGGATTTAAACTCCATGCCTCCCGGGCTCCACGGGCCTGGACAGTCTCTGCCCTGGCACTGTACTGAGTGCTAAGAATGTAGGAGATGGACAAGATACTGTGTCTGTCTTCAAGGTCACTCACAGTCATATATGAGAAACTGGTCATATGCTAGGAAAGGCAAAGATGGCATCTCACAATGCCACAAGGGCCATGATGGTCAGCTTTAAGCACCACCTGGACAAAATGGAACAGGGAAAAGGTGGGGCAGTGAGAGAAGAGGCTTTGCCAGCATGGTGTCTGCAACTGACGAGGTTCCTATATAAAGAATAGGCTCATGTCATTGATATTTTCTTAAATATCCTTAAAATTACTGTCTTCTTTTTTAATGATTACATTTACTTTATTTTTTTTAAAAAAAAAACTATCTTTTTCGTTTTACATATCAATCCCAGTTCCCACTCCCTCCTCTCCTCCCATACAGTTGACCTTCTCCCCCAACCCACCCCTCCATCCCTTCCTCAGAGAGGCTAAGACACATTGCTTTGAGCAAGGACCAAGGACCTCCTTACTATATCTAGGCAAACTATCCCTCCAAAGAGAATGGATTCCAAAAAGCCAGTACAAGCAGTAGGGGTAAATCCTGGTCCCACTGCCAGTGCCCCTTCTCTGCAGTCTGCCTCAGCCATGCAACTGTCACCCACATTCAGAGGGCTTAGATTGGTCCTATGCTGGTTCCTTCCCTGTCCGGCTGGAGCTGGTGAACTCCCATTAGCTCAGGTAGGCTGTTTCAGTGGGTGTCCCCATCATGGTCTTGACCTCTTTACTCTTATTCTCACTCCTCCCACTCTTTGACTGGACTTTGGGATCTCAGCCCGTGCTCTGCTGTGGGTCTCTGCCTCTGTTTCCATCAGTTGCTGGATGAAGGATCTATGGTTACATTTAAGATAGTCATCAATCTGACTACAGGGCAAGGCAGTTCAAGAACTCTCTCCACTATTGCTTTGGGTCTGAGCTGGGGTCATCCTTGTGGATTTCTGGGAATTTCTCTAGTGCCAGATTTCTTGCTATCCCCATAATAGCTTCTTCATCAAGATATTTTTCTTTGCTCTCTATCTCTGCCCTTCCCCCATCTTGACTATCCCATTCCTTCAAGTTCTCCTCCCCCACCCTCTTCTCTCTTCCTCCTCCCCTTCTGCCCTCCCTTCTTCCCCCACTCCCATGCTCCCAATTTTCTCAGGAGATCTTGTGTATTTTCCCTTCCCAGAGGGATGTTTCTCTAAGGGTTCTCCTTGTTACTTAGTTTCTCTGGGGTGGTGGACTATTGGCTCCTTATCCTTTGCTTTACTTCTAGTATCCATTTATGAGCGAGTACATACCGTGCTCATCTTTCCCAGCCTGGGTTACCTCACTCAGGATGTTTTTTTTCTAGTTCCATCCATTTGCCTGCAAATTTCAAGATGTCATTGTTTTTTGCCACTGAGTAGTACTCCATTGTGTAAACTAAAACTAGTTCATCTCTGGGCTCAGCCTGTCTTCAGCATGACTTGCTTCGTGTCCTTTTTTAGTCATTCAATCTACAAATAAATTCTGATCCTGACACAGAAATCTAATTTGAGTTGAGCAGGGAAATTTTAATTACATTTTACTTGAGGATTTTTTAATAAAAATAATTTAGAAGTGGGAACCAACACTACTGTATTTGTCAAAAGGCAAGTGAGTTCTAACAATTAGACTGCAGCTGGAAGTGGTTTTGATAACTCATGCTGAGTGACCTCTAGGAAGCGAATCTGTTCTTGGGCAGAAGTACCCACTCTTCATGCAGCTTGGCACTGGGAGATATATGGCCATGGCGTAAAAGAGCTGAAATTGCGTTTCCCAGTAAATGCCCTCAGCACGGTCTTCTCTGCTCTGGGGTCAGATAGGAGGCCAGTGAACACATCTATCTTTTTTTCACTTACATTTACTTTTTGCCATTTTCACTTTTGTTTCTTCATTAAGTCAGACATATCTGCATAACTAGAAGTTGTAAAAGAAGCACTCTGCAGAAAGAAAGAAAGTGCCTTTGATTTGGGAAACAATTTCCG
Source organism: Ondatra zibethicus (assembly GCA_004026605.1). Lineage (NCBI taxonomy): Eukaryota > Metazoa > Chordata > Mammalia > Rodentia > Cricetidae > Ondatra > Ondatra zibethicus. The sequence continues at coordinate 25,730 of PVIU01006897.1, forward strand.
TAGTGGTAAGCTGTAGAAATAATTAGTCATAGTAGGGAGTTTTATGTCTTCTCATTTCTCTTAAAAATTCTATGCAGAATCATAGTCTCTGGGAAAGGCATTCAGTTAGAATTAATCTGATAAGCATACACATAATATATAACTTTTATTAGTATTAAAACCAATAAAGTCAGCAGACCCAAAGCAAATAGATACGTGATGCTGTGTTTTTATTATTATTGCCAAAGGCTGTGGTAACTAAACTTTCATGCATGGTATGAAAATTAAATGATGTGCAGGAATTTGAGAAACAAGTTTTCTGCATCCCATTTGGATTTGGCTGTATGTTTTATTTAGAAAGCTATCCATCTTCTGGTGATTATTGCTTTAGACTTCTCCAACTTCTGTTTGATTTAAGTCATGTGGAGAGTGACTTTGTTACTTTATCTCTCTGCATTTCTTAAAATAGAAATGTTGGGTGCACGTTCAGTTCAGTTGGAGTCAATACTTGTTTTCTGTTGGTGGTTTGACAGGTACACAATGTCCTGGTGGGTCTCTGGAAATATGTGACATTCCATACCATCCCTAGATAATGCATTTCCCTGGAGATGGTGTGGGCAGATCTTCCCACACCTGCTGGGAATCCATCTGTGTTCTAAACTGAAAAATCTTTGGGGAAATAATTCATCTAGAGACATTTAAAATACCTTCAATGTTGGCATGTAGAAGGAGCAAATACATATGCTACAAGGGCCATTCTGTCACCTTCAGAAATACATGCTTGATTCTTAGGGAGATGATATTGATAATAAAGCCTGAAGGAATCCTTCCCCAATGAACAGAAGCACAGTGCTCTGCAGCTTAGATACAGAATCAGGCAGTGCACCAATCAGGAGTGGTAGATGCAGCAGGAAGCCTAGTCAGGCTGGTACCCAAGCTAGAGAACTGGCAGGACAGGAAGCATCTTTGGCTGAGCTGGATGGGTGCTGGCACAGGCTGGAAAGCCTCAGCATGGCTGTGGGTACTAGCTGGCTTTCTGCCATTTTCCATGCTAATTCACATTTGTCTTCTATGGTAGATTTCTGTGGAGTATGTGCCTTTGCTCTTGTCACAGCTCTGCCTGCACGGCAATGGTTATCTTCAACAGGCCACTGAACAGCTGCAGAGCCACTGTTGGCCCCGTGGCATATGTGCATACTTTCCAGTCTTGTAATCATTAAAATTAATCCCCACACTAACTGCTTCAACCACACTTCTCTCACTCAGTGAACCTCTTTAACATTTGCACAGTTCTGCCCCATTCTCATCTATTTCTACACTCCCCCATTACTTCTTAGGTTAGCAAAATCACCTCTTCTGGGAAGCCTCCCTCAGTGATCTCAAATAGTCTGTTTCTTTTCTGCCTTTGGACCTTTCCTTCTTGGCTGCAACATGCTCCTTTGTTTATAGTCATTTGTCTTGATTCATGTTGATGTCCCCGTTATCCTCTGAGATGCTTAGGAGAGAAAAATGTCATAACATTTTGTGTTTCTAAAGGTTTGCATAATGTCTATGGCATGGCTAAAGAGTAATTAGTGACAGAATGCATAAGGGAAGGAAGCACAGAGTGGTAAAGTAGGTAAAGGAAGATGCTCATCTGATCTGTAATGCAGGACAGCAGGAGAACAGGATCTGGTTAAGTGTAGCGCATTCTCAGTATACAAACATTTTGGAAGTAGCAAGTATCTCTTTATTTAAAATACTCAGACAATGGCTGACAACTTGTGCTTTAACTGTACTCAATTCTCTCTAGCTCAACCAAGAATGGTGTTATTACACACTGGTATAGAGCCCTTTAGGTTACCTGGTTCCTGGTGGCCAGTGATATCAGCCTGTCAAATCTGGGGAGCATACCTAGTAGGAACTAAGCCTGGGGGTGGCAGGGGTGATAGAGAGTATGACGTTAAAATGCTGTCTGTAAAAACATAAATACTTTGTTTTGACTAATGAGAGAAACAGGGAATTTGTATTTTGAAACCAATAAGGCAATGAGTTCAGAGAATAAGTAACAGCAAGTGCCTCCACCCCCAGCAGTTTGGTATTTCCCAGCCTATATGTAGAGTTGATTCAACACCATCTATTTGTGCTATATTGTACTCTGATATCTCTGTAGGTCTTATAATAACATAAATAATTATAATGCCTTGCTTTTTATATAGCACCTATCTCCAAGGAGCATGAAGTGCTGTGCGGATGTTATCTCATTAAATTTCAGGGCACTCTGGGGACGCAGGAGGAAGACAGGTGATATTACATCGCCTTTGAACCCAGAGCTGGAGAGAAATTGCTTCAACCGAAGCTAAATAAAAACAAAATTGAATAAAAGTAAGCTATATAGGAGGATATAAAGAATTTAAAAAATATATTGACTCCGTTAGTATAAAAGATTTAAAGAGAAAATAAGAAATTGTTCTAAGAATGGGAAGTGTCTAGATGGTATGTATCAATTAAAATGTAGGTACACAAAATAAAAATGCTACATAAACATTTTATAAATTTGAAAAACAAGATCATTTAAAATTATTTTTCTCATCAAGAAGATTTCTAAAAGTAGAAGCATATGAATATGACTATATAGTTACACTAAAGAACAGCTGCATAAACATGCTCCCGTGGAAAAATAATTGAAAATGATTCTATGAAAAGTTGACAAAGCACCATTTTAAAACTAAAATGTAATTTTTGTTTATATATAAAAATAGGTTTAGATTTATTTTCTACCATATCCTCTTAATTACTATGGTAGCATAGAACTAGATAACAAAGACAGGTATATCTCATAGAAATTAAATTTGTATGTGATAAAAATAGATTTACTTGGCTATGACAACTAATTTCTCTCCAAATCTAACTATATGGTCAAAAGATTATTAAAATTATTGGTAAAGTTTCTCTCTCTCTCTCTCTCTCTCTCTCTCTCTCTGTGTGTGTGTGTGTGTGTGTGTGTGTATGTGTGTGTGTGTGTGTGTCTGAAGTTCTATTTCAGGAAGATAAATAATACTGTAAATTTTTCTTACTAGTTATAAAATCATTGGAAAATGGTATGCAGGTAACTATCAGTGATAGTTTGTTACATGGTTATCTGATTTATGTCATAGTCATTGACTAAAGTAATTACCTCAGGAGTCAACGATAAAAAAATATTGGCTTTGGTTAAGATAAACATTAGAAAAAATATTGATGTTTGAGGCAATAATGACCAAGGAAATTGCCAAGCCAATGATCCTAAATGACAACCAATCTGAATGATGACCAGAATATGAAGTCAATACTAGATTATATGTGAACAAGGAATACAGAGTTGTTCCTAGCCTTGGAGATCTTAAAGTTTTAAATCACATTTCTTGGTAATATTGGTGCTGTTCCTCCGTCATTTGTATATCTGGCTGGATGCAGTGTTAAAGAGGGGTTATGCTAATGCGGGACAGCAAACCCTTTCCTGTTGCTCACAGAATTTCACCGACCATTCTCGATTTTATTGCTGTTGCAGTAACACTCAGGTGATTGAAGTTCCACATCACGGCAGTTGTTGTAGACTAGGTTTTCTGTTTCACCACATCATCAGATAAGCAAGGTCTATCATTGGAGGACAAACATTTTAAGTCAAATGTTATAAGGAAAAAAATCTTTTAATAGGTATACTTTATTTAAAAAGATAAAGCTAAGGTTAGATAGACCAAAGATACCCTCAGGGTAAAGTCCTTTTGGTCTATGCTCAGAATCAGTGACAGATTATAGCAGTGACGAGTGATGAGCAAAGGTGAGCACAGCAGCAATCTACACACTGTCACCAGCCCATGGTTGCCATGAAAGTAGAAGACAGAAGAGGACTGGTTCGCATGCAGTCTCTCACAGCTTGAAATCAGATGTCTTTTCTACTGGCTCAAAGGGGATGTGTTTCAAGTCTCTGTTGTAACGCTTTCCTGTTATCTCATGAACACCAGTTAACCTGTCTGCTTGTGTTACTCAAGGATGGCCTGTTGTAAAGGCGGGAAATCTGATTTGTCTCTCTCTGACTTTATGGTATAGAATAGTATCTAGCACATAACAAACAGTAATTTTGAAGAATAATCAAACAAAATCAAATGTGTGTGTCTCCTTTTTATTCTTCCCTGTATATTTGGCGTTGTTAGAAGGACTGAGACAGATACAGAGACATTTTCATACTTTTAGGGAGTATGAATGATCTATCCCCTGAATCTTTGAGTTATAACTACATGACCTCAACATGCTATGAATGAGGAAGATTCTGCTTGCACTGACTGTACAGGCCTTCTTTCCTGCCATATTTCCTGAACAATACAAGTATAGCCACTGCTGCATAACATTGACACTGTATTGGATATAATAACTAATCTGGGGCTAGTTCAAGCATACCAGAGGATGTGCATGGTATCTGGAAAGACCCATACCATTTTGTTCCAGGGTTTTGATGGATTTTAGTTTCCATGAGGCCATCAAACCATGGATATCAAAAGATAGCCAGTCTACAAAACTGTGAAACGTTACCCCATATAGCAGTGTGTTATGACCTTTTTACAATTCTTTGGTCTTGTCACCAAGAAAAACAATCAAGAAGATCTATATAACAAGACCTGTGGAATAGTGACCCTTTAAGGAGAGTGGCCATGTCTATACAAGTTGACCAAGAGGTGCCAAAGCCCATTACCATCATGGCTTAATCAATGAACTACACATTTCAGGAAGTGAGGACAATCATCCATTGGTTTGCTACCTGTCATGAGCATACTCTGCCAGAGACAGAAGCAAACAGGTTTTTGTTTTTTTCATTGGGTTGAGTAGTTGTCAATCATAGTTTGGCATATGATCCCACCCACCTTGGTAATCTTGTGGGGTAAAAGTGTATTCGTTATTCAAGTAGGCCATAGCAACAGCAGGTGACCAAACCAAGCTGAAGGAACATTCAGAAATTTTCTGCCTGTCATTCCTGTATGCACACACCAGTTATAAGGTGATATATTAGGGGAGGGAATTGCTATTGCAATGCCTAGTGTCCATCACTGTGGAGCCTGGGTAAGGGACTTACACCCATTCCTCAGTCTGGATGTCTAATAAGTTCTGTGGCCTAGTTTCCCTGATAAGATGTTAATGTACCCATATGTTACTGTACAACATCAATCAGATTGTAGGGTAGTTCCCTTTCTATCACCACAAATAAGTCCTTGATCAGTCTGTGATGGTGGTAGTATGCATGTATCCACACAGGAAGCTAATCATCTTCTATCTTCAAAGTGATGTTGAAGCTACTTGGAAAATGGTGTCTTTTTTTTTTTTTTGTGCGTGACCATTGGTGTGATGTGTCTTCCATGGCTATCAGCTGAGATCACTACCTAGGTCCCTCCAGGAGTGTCCACCATGATTTTATCACTGTCTCCTTTCTTTAGAACACCAAGTAGTCATTTGTTTCATTTGTCTGACTCATATATAATTCTTTAATCTGTTGCTACCAATAGATTGAGCCCATTCTGTCACTAGATTTGGGTCCCCATTGCATCCAGAACATACACCTTCATACCAAATAACTTTCTCTGCACAGATGTTGTCCTCAGAGAGATTTTCTGTCTCTAGATATAACATCTCCCCATTCCATGATCTTGGCTCACTCTCACTATGATACAAATCACCCTCTGAAATGATTCTGCTTGTGTGCTTATACTCCTTTCAAAATGTAAATCCCACAAAGGCAGAGCCTGAACCACATGTACATAGTTCATGAGTATACTCTCAGTACTTAGAAGAGAGACCGACTCAATTATTTAGCAGACAAATATATAGCAATGAGAAGATGACAGCACAAATCAAAGACAAATCTTTTTTTTCTTCAAAGGATGCAAAGAAGAGAGTTCCTTTTCTCAGAGAGCAAAGCATTATTTTAGAAATCATAGTGGTTTAAACAAGACATAGGAATCAAAGATAACTGTGGGTATAAAAATAAATGAATACTAAAAAAAGGGCCAGCCTCAAAGCTTTTTCTGTCCCCATTTGTGGGCAAACATCCCCATAAAGTTCAGTAGTTTCTCTGGCATCTCTTGGAAAGACAGCCAAAATATTAGAACCAAAGACTATGGTTAAAACATAAATTAAAGTCATATCAAGTAAAGGCAAGCTAAGTAATTCACTTTCCCCAGTGTCATGTCAAAGATGTCTGTAAGTGGGACAGGCCTAGATTGGCCCATCTGCTATGTAGTGATAGCACAGTTGATCAATCAGGAGCCTCCCCTGCACCTCACTGTCCACAATTACAGAATGGGAAAAGTAAAACTGCCCTGTTGAATTGCTTAATTAGCACAAGAAAATGTACATAAAGAACTGTCCTGCAGGAGCTCACTGGGTGATAGCAGCTTTATGGTGGTGGATCAATTACACTCCCAGCTGGAAGTGTGTTGAGCAGAGCACTTACTAATATTAGAAAATGGAAATGCATGCCTTTCATTTCAGTCGCCTTAGAGGACTTCTCTTTATTTTGGAGCATAGCATTAGTAACCTATTACTAATCTATTATCTAATATCTATCACATTATCTAATTGTCAGTGAGAGTATGCCAAGTCAGACCTTATTGGAAAAAGAAAAATATTATTAATTATGACAGCATTGTTTTTACATTGTGTGTGATTTGGGGGTTTGGGAATACAACTGAAGATGTCTTTTCCTGACCCTTGGCTAATTAACATATCTTGTAGGTACATAAATTGAAACTGATCATTCTGCCTATGCATTAGTCCTGGCTTAGTCGCTATTGCTCTGGAGGGACAGCATGACCAAGGAAACTCTTACAAAAGGAAGCATTTAATTGGGAACTTGCTTACAGTTTCAGAGATTTAGTCCATTATCGTGGTGGGGAGCATGGTGACATGCAGGCAGGTGCTGGAGCAGTAGCTGAGAGCTACATCCTGATCCTTAGTGATCCTTAGGCAGGGAGAGAGAGAGAGAGAGAGAGAGAGAGAGAGAGAGAGAGAGAGAGAGAGAGAGAGAGATTGGGTCTAGCATGGGTTTCTGAAACCTTATAGCCTACCCCTAGTGACACACTACCTTTCTGATCCCATTAAAGAGCAATCCCATCAAAGAGTTTTACACCCAGGTGACTAAGCGTTAAGTTGTATGAAACTATGGAGGTCATTCTTATTCAAACCATCACAGTTGCCCAAAGAGGAAATTTGAAGAACCCCCAATTTTAGCTAAGGCTAATTGAAAGACAGATGATGCTTGATTAGCTGAGGGATCAGACTGATGTCTGTAATTAGAGTGGATTTTTCATTTAAAGTAAATGCAATATTAACACTCAAGGTCTCCTTGAGTTGAGAACTAAGGTCAACAAATCACCTTTTGCAAAACTATTTGAAACCATTTTCAGAGAAGTAATTTCTGGATAATCTGTCATTTAAATGGTTTTATAATAATGTCAGTTTGACAGTTTCTCTTCTAACAAGAGGGCAGCCAATCAAATGCACCTGGGTTCGTGTAGGAAAATAACATACTAATCAATTTATGTAAGCAACGTGGCAGATAACTATAAAGTAAAGCCTACAGCAACTGGCAGATGTGAACACTGCATACTTACCTATGGCTCACCAAGTACACTCCAGTACTTGGAAGCAAAATTTTATGTTTTGTGTTCACTTTTTATCATTGTTTCTATATAGATTTTGTGCATTAAAAGTCATTTTTGCAGAACTGCAGGCATATCATTTTTGTGAGTTATGTTATGAGATAGTAGCCAGAGATAGCATCGAATTACTTTCTGATAGTACTTACCAACCTCCCAAAGCCCACTGTGACTTTGGTTCCACATATGACTCAGGATATTAGTTGCAATGTTCATAAATATGAACTTCATTATAAATCTATTATGTTACTCATAGATATGAACCTTTACCTCAATGGTGACACTTTACATATACTTTGTTATGTTTAGTCACAGATCAAATGTGAGAAAGGGCACATAATAATTAGTAATAGAATAAAATATTTAGTAATTTTATATGAATGTGGTATCTCCAGACCATAACTATAACCAAGAAGAGCCAGTCTTTGAACTACAAGTCCCTTTATAAGAAAACATTATGCTTCAGATTTATAATCTCCTCAAAAGACTCCTGTGTTTAAACTTTTCATCTTTAATGGGCTGTACTGTTTGGGGCAGGTTGCATAAAATTTAAGTGGTTTTAGCTAGAGGAAGTAGCTCTTTGGGGGTGGGCCTTATAGGTTATAGCTCTGCTAGAACATTTCGCTTCCTGATCTGCAAAGGCATGAGGAAGGCATGCTACAAGTTTCTCCCACCTTGGACCAAGCCAGTCACAACCACCATTCCACCCCTGCTATGACAGACTGTATCCCCATAAACTGTGAGCCAAACCAGATCCTTCCCCTTTGGTTTGTTCCTGTCAGGTATTCTGTTAGAGTGAAAAGAAAAAAAGCCAGCACAGAAAACTGGCACCATAAGTGGGGACACTGTTAAACCCGACCGTGTGATTCATTAGCCTTTGGAGCCTGTTTGTAGGTATACATGGGCACTATTGTGGGCACTTAGAGATGCATGAATGGTCAACATGGGATCTCTGGCATCCCATGGTTCCCTAGGTAACCATATTGCTACTGCTTTGGGATGCTCTCTAGACCCACAGGTGGTGAGTAGGGTTTCTATCATGGATATGAGCTGTACAGAATTATGAGACAGAGAACTGATGGTAGATGGTATATTGTTTCTCAAAATTTTTAATTGGGACGTTGAGAGTTTTGCTGACTGGAAAAAAGATCATGGGGTTAATATTGCAAAAGCAGATGTCACAGAACAGATGAGACTGCGTGAGCAGTTTATCAAACTGCTCTTCCTACTATTGACATTGTAAAATGGTGAATTTAGATACTGCCAGGACCCAGGGATGGAGAAGGACTGGGAAACTTTGGATATGAAAAGTAGATTTCTGGACACCTTTGTCATGGCACCGTCCTGAGTGGCTGACTGTACACTTTTGACTATCTGGAGAGCAGTTTTCAGCATCACTGTCCTACTGAAGAACTTGAGTTACCAGGTTAGGGTTCAGTCTGGTTTTTACTTAAGTAATACGGTTGCCTTTTAGGAATGTATATTATGGGAGGTTGCCTCTTTTCCTTCAAAGAGGCCCAGAACACAGCCATACTCCCTGAAAAAGTCATTGCCAGAATTTTCTTAAAAATTAAAAGAAAAGGTGGAGGAGAAACAAGAAGTTGAAGAAGATCTTTCAGAATAAAAAAGCAGAAAATGGAGAAACCAGAGGAAGCTGGTGCACGAGCCTGCCAGCCCCTTTCCTGAGCCATTGTGTCTATCACTATTGCCACAGGTGGCATCTGACTAGTGCTTCCTTTGACTCTGAATATGGAATCAGTATCTGGAAGCATCCAGGATTTCAGTGCCAAAGAGATTGTAAAGACACCCCTTTTCTGTCTCCTAGCACGCAGAGGTAATTGGTAGTTATCTAGACCCTATTGTATTAAGCCTATCCAGTAAGCCCCTCTTTTTATATGTACACATATATATTTTGTTGGTCCTGCTTCTCCAGAGAACCCTGCCTAATAAAGACTTTGGTACCAGGAATAGTGTCTAGCTAGAGGAGGTCAGTTAACAAGGGGTAAGCCTTATATGTTATCCCCAGCTCTTGTTGTGGCTCTAGATTTTTGAATCCTGATTTAGTCATATCACCCAAGACCAAGGCATCCAGCTGCCATGTCTCCTGGGAAATGATGGATTGTATCCTCTTAAACTGTGAGCTCAAATGAACCATTTCTGCCAGGAGTTCACAGGGAGGAGAAAAATAAACAATGCATAAAGTAACTTTTTAAAAAATCACCTTTGAAATCCGGAACAAGAAAGACAAGATTAAATTGTTAGATTATTATATAACATTCTCTCTCTCTCTCTCTCTCTCTCTCTCTCTCTCTCTCTCACACACACACACACACACACACACACACACACAACTACATATCCACAAAGACATACATAATTGTGCCTATTGATCTTCTTGACTATTTTGCTCTGCTTGAAGTCTCAAAGACGTATTAATGAATGATTTACCATTTAATGGTATGTGCAGCCACAACTGCAGGAGCACAAATCAACCTGCCACTAAATAAGTTTCAAGGAAACATAAAGGTTGTGCCTATTTACCAAATTGCAAGATTTGATTTTTTTTTTTACACCAGGTGGTCTCTAAATTACTCCCCAGTCCATCCTGATTTCTTATTAAGTAGTATAAGAACTGGCTATCAGAGAGCCGCACTGTGATAAAGACTTGCTCAGGTTAGAAAACCGAACCAAAACATGCTAAGGAATTTGTGCTCATTCTAGACACATTCCAACTTTCGACTCAAATCTGTGCTTTGGTTATAAAAATTGTAGGATGGTCGTATGGTACGTGAAGTGCAGTGCACACCTAAGCCTGAATGTTAAACAGGCTCTAGCCAGGACTGGAAGGGCTTAAGGCAGGTCTGTCAATGACCAGACCTCCTGCCATGCCCTGCCTTTGCAATGTGTGTTCCACGGGATCTTCTCCTCATGTGCTTAAGGGAGCACAACAATGTCAAGTGAATATAATTCCACATGAGCTGCACCCTACCGGTGTCATTACAGATATGAGTTAACATCCGTCAGGAACATGTTGTCATGGAAGTTGACTTCTAGATGAACAAGTCAGTGTTTGGATGGAAGCATCAGGAAAATCCGATAGGGTGAGGAAAGAAAGCATGGTAGCTTCTAGACCACCTGGGAGGCATCCTTTTAGTGACACTTGCAACCTCAGGCGAGCTACTTGACTGCTCCCGGGATCCCTTGCTTCCATATAAAATAAGAAAAGTTCTAACTAGCCTGGCAGCCGTGGTGCTCACCTCTAATCCCAGCACTTGGGAGGCAGAGGCAGGTGGCTTTCTGTGAGTTCGAGGCCAACCTGGTCTACAGAGCGAATTCCAGGACAGAACAGCCATAGTTACTCAGAGAAACCCTGTCTCAAAAAACAAACGAACAACAACAGCAACAAAATGCTAACTGTTGCAGATATCTATTTACTGTGTATTATTATTATTATTATTATTATTATTATTATTATTATTATTATTATTGTAGTAGTCCATATGCCTCATAGCAAGTCTTTGCTTAGTCTGAAGAGAGTACAATAATAGTCAATTTCTTAAATCAGAATTTTGTGAAGAATTCTCAGTAAAATGAATGAGTGTAGAACACTACTCATGGGCTACTGACTGAGTGCCATCTGGTCCCCTCCTCCTGACCAGCAATCTACTAGACTCTGTGTGAAGGGTCCTGTCATCTCTGTGGCTGTTGCTGTCTGTAACTATGAAAGGAGGAGTTTGGTTTGTTTCTATTTGTTTCCCATGGAGAATATGTACCCTACATCTAGTGAGCGTTTAATAACTGTTAAATTGGTTCTGTAATAGTGTAAGGCTTCTGTGTGGGGAGCTTGAATACAACACTGGGGACAACTTGGAGAAGTACAGATTTCACTCTCATGCTCTTGGGCACGACATGAAATCCAATAAAACCCACGGCTGCAATGTCAGGCTTCTCTGAATGGATGGTGCCGGAGGAAGAAAATACAATTGCTAACATGCACACAAGATCCCTTGCCCCAGCTTGCAGATTTGTTTTCTGGGTGGACTCTGAGGATGGTGGAATCTCTCCCCAGTGAGTATACAGCCAGGAAAACTGTGTATGTTAGACGTGTCTTTGGTATTGACCTCTGGACTAACAATGGTTTCATAAAATCTTTCAATTCACTGAGGGTATAATTCTGAAACAACAAAATGTATTTTATTCTTTCCATTCCATAGCCTGCCCCAATATATTTTGTTTGCCTTGTTTTTGTTCTCTTACTTGAGGGTGGATAATTTTTCTCTAGAGCTCAGAGGATGAACACTACTGACCTAAAACTCACAGAAGACAAACGTGGCCAGCCTGATAGTTCAAGTCCATTGCTCTGAAGGTTTTACATTCTATTACATGCTGTCACGGGGTGTTCTGTGGGGGCAAACACATATGCAGAGGCTTCAGTGTTGTTCTAGAAATGTTCTACCAAGAAAGCTGAAAACAGAAGGAAATGACATTGGGAGCAGAACACTGAGGGTCCAGGCTGATGATTATTTTTATGAGCTCACTGCATTCAGGACACAGCAAACACAGCCTAGTCCTGTGTTGTTTCAGAAAGTAAATAAATGTTTTGCTTTCAGAAGGAAGGATGGTCAGAATATTTAACTGTTAAAATGCCAGCAATACTGACCAGTAAATGTGGACACTGCTCACTGAAATGGGTAACAACTCTAAGAAAATCAGAATAATCATATTGTGCTAGCTTCCTTTCAACAATAGTCATTGCAAAAGCAATGTTACTGAAAATATAAAAGGAACCTCAGGTGCAGAAACTCCTAACATACTAAAGTCCATTTTACTTTATGCAATAAAAAGTTCAAAACTAACCTTATTAGAGTACCTCTCCAAGCAATCCCCCATGACTGGTCTTTACTATAGGCAGACACTTGATGTATGTTTATGACCTCTGCTTTTTATTTTCACTTCTCTGATAGTCATTATTTTTATTTTCAATTCCATTTGTTTTAATTGATAAGACAAAATAAAATTGTACACATGAACGGGGGAGGGGGTACTCTGTCATGTTCCAGTGCATGGATACATTTGTATTCTTTTGTGGTGCACCCCTGAGTGGTGTTTCCGGATCTGCTTTTAGCTTTGGGAGACATCTCTCCATACTAGTTCCCACCAACGGTGTGGGTGGACTCCATTCTGGTTTGCTTCTCTGTTGCTGTGATCAAACTTGAAGAGGAGAGAATTTTTTTTCAGCTTACAAGTTATAGTCCATCAATGAGGGAGGCTGAGGCAGGAAGTGAAGCAGGAACCACAGAGGGATGCTGCTTACTCGCATGAGAGGGATGCTGCTTACTCGCACGAGAGGGATGCTGCTTACTCGCACGCTCTCCATGGCTTGCCTGGCACCCAGGACCACCTGCCCAATGGATTTATAAACAATAGGAGTTTATTTGGTTCACCATTCTGCAGGCTGAGAGGTCCAAGAACATGACGGCAGCATCTGGCAAGGGCCTCTGTGTCACCTTCTAATGTGACAGAAGGGCCAACAGGTTCATGCAATGGCGTGACTCATGAACCACCCTAAAAGTCTTGTGTCTTCATACAGCAACAGTAGCATTTAAATGTCGTCATGGGTGCTGAGGGAGCCTTTCAGCCGACAGCTGATAACTGTCAAGCTGTTCTGCATTAGCAGGTGTGAAGTAGCTAACCCACTTCCCCGTCTTCTCAGGGGGAGCCAGTTCCCTAAATCTGGGCAGATGCTGTAGCCATTCTCCAGGTGTCTGGTTGGTAACCCCTTCATAGGCATCGTGTTCTGCACAGCTGCCTGTTTCGCTCAAACCATCATTCCATACCCCAGCCCTGCATCTCTCCTCATCGGGCATTCTTGCTCTTAGAGAAGCCAAGCTCCTACCCCCACTCACACCTGCCAGTCTCTAAACCACAACTGTCTAGCATCCTCTCAGGTGCCCTGGTGCTCACTTCTCCTGGTTGATCTGATCCTTTTTAAACATTCTTTTGAGATAGGGTCTTACTATGTAACTCTGACTGTCCTGGAACTCACTATGTAGATCAGGCTGGCCTTGAACTCACAGAGATCCCCCTGCCTCTGCCTACTGAGTGTCGGGATTGAAAGCATGTGCTACCACACCCAGAGGATATGATCCTCTTTCTGGGTCATGCAGGGCTTCCTCCGCATGAAGATCCCCTTCACAGAAGATTACTTTCCACTAGAGTAGCGCTTGCGGCCAACACACTGTTTTTGATCCCTTTTCCCCGTCTTAATTCAGAATGCTCATCACTACCTAACACATTCCCACTTGTTGACGGACATATTTATACTGCCACTAGAATATAGGCAATCCTAGAAAGTCATAAGTTTGAAGGCCACTCACCTCTGTGGCCATTTAATATTTGGATCTACTTTACACTGTTTCTGTTGCGAAGGGAATGTTTTTATGTTCTTTCTTATTTTTCATTGATTTTTTTTTCATGGAGAAAAGTGACCACAATATTAAATTTAAAATTTACCAAGGAAAATAATATATACTCTGTGACAGTAAGCAATTAATTCTCCCACAGAGTTCACAGAAGAAATCAGTCATTCGGACAGTTGAATGTGACCATTGCGGGCAACATGTGTACAACTAGCCAGACTGCAGCAGTGATATTTGCACTGAGCACAGTAGAGCATGGAATGATCAGGGGATTTTGCTGTGTCTTGCAGCCAGTGTCTGGAGAGTCATACAGATGCTCTAATGAATGTCTTCCACGAGATTTCACTCTTTCTGAGGCAGGGGAATTCCTTTGGAGGAGAATACATGCAAACATACCATATAGTTAGCATTCGCTCTTGGTAAGACATGCTGAGCAAGTAAGAGCACTAGCTGCTCTTCCGGGATTCAATTCCTAACACACACAGGCCGGCTCACAACCATTGTTAATTTGATTTCCAGGGGTTCCAATGCCCTCTTCTGAACTCCATGGGCACTGAGCACACGATACACAGACATACATGGAGAGAAAACAGTAACACAGAAAACAAAAAAATAAGTAAATCTTAAAAAAACAAAACAAAGGAGTGCTAAGTAGATCAGGATTGACAGATCCTAGAAGCTAAGGCTGAAATGATCATTGCTGTGTTTCCTTAGCGTCTCCATTTCCTTTCATCGCCAGCAAGTCCTCAGAGCCAGCCCTGTGGTCCCTCCTCTTGGCCAGGAGTCTATAAGACGTTAAGCACTCTCTCCATGCTGGTGAACTGTGTTGCCCCAGTCAGGGTTATTGATTTCCCATTATTCCTAGAGGCCACATGATGCATTTCCATTAGTGTAAACACTTTTAAGGCCGGCTTTCATTTTGTCCTCCCTCACATCAGTCTGCCAGGGCAGGGCATCTGTTTGTTTCCATTTTGGAGCTTAAAGGAATGATGCTTTCGGGGTCTAATGTACCGAAGCTTGTTTGGAAAAACCTACTGCTCTCTCACTGGGGCCTGGAGGCAAGTTCTCTTAAAAGTAATAGACTGTAGTTAACTTTCCAGACCTACTCAGGACTCAGATTCTTTTCTCAGAGGTAGTAAACTAACACAACGCATTGATGTATGCTGTCTTTGGAATTAGCTGGGGGATTGTGAACTTCTGAGAGTAAGTAAAAAAATGATGAAGGAAAACAATTAAACATTACAAACACACTCTTATGATTAACCATCTTCATAGTTCTTGTGTATTTGGAAATATATAAAGAATATGTAAAAAAGTCACATTCCAGGCTGGAGAGGTGAGTCAGCAGTTAAGAGCAATGTCAGCACTCTCAGAGGACCAGGGTTTAGTTCCCAGCACCCACATAGCAGCTCACAACTATTTGTAACTCCAGTTCCAGTGGATCCCATGTCTCCTTCTCACCTCCATATGTGGTAGGCACACATGTGATACACAACCATCCATTAACCAATGCACATAAAAGAAAATGAATCAGTTTTAAGCAGAAAAGAGAAGGTCACATTCCTTAAAACATTTCAGGGAAGGGTATAGACAGGGATCTAGATTTGTTTTACAGATGAGTGAGGTCTGCTGTCTCTACTATGAGTTGACAAAAACCTCCTTCAACCAGAAGCCAAGAAATTGACCTCCACCCCAAATTAAATAGTTTAAATAGCTCATAAGGTTATAGAACATTTTCTGTTATAGAAATAAAACAGTAATGATGCATTTGTCTAAGTATTCTTTCACAGTAAAAACTTGGGAGTCAGATATTGGGGTAAGAACCTGAATGATCAGAGAAGTGACAAAGAAGTGACCAGTGACCTCCTCTCTCTCTCTCTCTCTCTCTCTCTCTCTCTCTCTCTCTCTCTCTCATTTCTCCATCTAAAACACAGCCAAAACCCTCTCTAAGCCCTGTCCTACTACTTCCTGTCTCTCTGTCTGTCCTCAGTCCTCCAAAACTGGTTAATTTCGGTGAGCTAGTAGCTAGCTCACCCTCTGATTCCAAGTAAGTTTTATTGGCAGTCTTAGGAGCATCAGAATGCAGTCGAAATATCACAAAACACAATAACTATGAAGAGAAAATGTGAATGTGACATGAGGAAAGAGTGGATGTCAGAGGAAAGCTGAAAGGCAGCCTCCAGCCGCATCTGTCCTCAGCATCCCTCGGGGTTACTGCAGAGCACCTCTCAAGTTCTAGCTTGCCTCAGCTCACCTGCATGTTCCCCAGTGTGGGAAATGACACTCCCACGATTCTAACCCACACACTGTCTATACTTCAATTTCTGGCTCTCTAACATGCTTTGACAAATCTCATAATTTCTTTCTTTTACAAGAAGGGTCATCTCAAACTTGTCCTTGATTAATTCTCCAAACATCTTCAGCATTTATGCTTGACTTCTTCCATAGAAGTCAGGGTTCCTTAGCGGAAAGAACTAATAGGATGGATCTATATATATTAAGCGGGGGGTGATGAGAGCGGCTTACAGGCTGTGGTCAGACTAGTCCACCAACGGCTGTCTTCTGACAGAAAGTCTAAGAAACCAATAGTTGTTCAGTCTGTGAAGTCTTATCTTAGTTAGGTTTTCTATTGCTGTGAAGAGACAGCATGACCATGGCAACTCTTATAAAGGAAAACATTTAATTGGGGCTGGCTTACAGTTAAGAGATTTAGTCCATTATCATCATGGGGGGAAGCATGGCAGTATCCAAGCAAATGTGGTGTTGGAGAAGGAGCTGAGAGTTCTTACATCTTGATTCACAGGCAACAGGATACTGTGGTCTGAGATACTAGGTGTGACTTGAGTATATATGAGACCTCAAAGCCTGCCTCCACAGTGACACACTTCCTCCAGCAAGACCACACCTCCTCTAACAAGGCCACACCTAATAATGTCAGTCCCTTTGGTCGCCATTTTCTTTCAAACCACCATGGGTTGGATGTCTCAGCTGTTCTTCAGTCTACCTTGGAATCCTGAAGAACCAGGCTCTGATACCAGTGAAGGAATGCCTTAGCAGAAGGATAGATGAACTTGCCAGTGAGGCTTACGGCAAGCAGGCAAAAAGCATGTCCTTTTATGTGGGCTGCTACCAAACAGTGTGACTCAGACTTAAGGTGATCTTCCCACCTCAGAGGATCCAGACTCAGGGTGGATCTTCCCACCTCAAATGGTTCAGTTAAGAAAACGCCCCCAGAGCTGCTTGGGTTTTAGTTGATTCCAGATGATCAAGTTGACACCTTGATCGCCTATAACATCCACTCTCTCTAATTATCTACTTTTGTCTTTGCTTTGTGGCCTTTCCAAGTAGCTTAAGCTTTGTGTCATATTTCCATGGTCTCTTTCTATACCTGGATAATAAAGACAAAACAAAACAACCATTTTCCCCCCAGTAACTAGTGTTGCAGGATGCACACTGTGTTGTTTCTCTAAATCCAGCCCATGCTTCTTCCAGGAAATGCGGAAGGGATCTTTGTGCCTGCTCAGCTTTCAGTGCACATCACTCATCATTTTAACAAACACTTGAGTTCCTCGTATATGCTGAGCCGAGTCCATGTGTTGAGAACGGAGCAGTTATCAAAACCGGGAAAAGTCATCTGTGCTCCCTGGAGCTTACATTTCAGTGGGGACAACGGGCACGGCAAATAAATAAGCAGGGCCTGCTGTATAACAAGGCTTCTGAGAATTAATTCAGCCAAGTGCTACTATGGCAACTTTGCCAATCAGAAGCAAAGGATTTCTGGAGAAAAATCAGGCTCTCTAGTTTCTTAATAAGGAACAGAAATATCACCCAATGCCTACGAACAATTCTTCAGGCTACCTCTGCTCACTGTCATCTGAAATCCTGTTGCTAGGACACTAGTAAGCTTAGGAAAGCTAAGGATACTTGGCAAGCTGGGAAAATTTTTTATTTTTTACTGGAGTGATGTTCTGATAGCTATATTTTGAATTCAGTTCTGAAATATGCATAAATAGAGATTAGCTGGAAAAAATGTGTCTGTAAAGTTGACTTTGAAATCATCTGAAGCTTGATATTCTAATGCTATAAAAAGAAGATAAATAAACTGTTAAATGGAGAATGAGTTGACAATTTATGGTAACATTTTAAAATCTATTGTCAATTCTAACATGACATGTCAGCTGCACTCATGAACGAACTCACCTCACTCTGATGACTGCCCATGACCCACACAAGACTGGGACTGTCAGCCTTTTGTCATACATGTGCAACAGACACACAAAGCCTCACTCCTTCCTATGGTTCTATGTTCAGGTAATGGTTGCTTGGAAAAAGGTGTCGTTCTTTTTAGTGATATAGTCACTGATAAATCGCCCATGCTCTGATGGCTACCTTCCCACTTGAGCTTACATAAGCAACCAAGGTTAAAATTACTGGGTTACAAAAACAGCTATTGATGTAGGAGGAGTATTAGAAAGAAAGGCTTCAGTGGGAGGAGAACGTGAGGTAGATAACGATCAAAACTCACTATATATGTGGATAATATTGTCAAATAGTAAGTAGAAACTTCTGTGGTTTCTAATTTAAAAGGTTATCAATTTTTCAGTAAAATCCATTCTTTCCCTTAATTACCTCAAAAACCAATTGATCAACTGTTAACCCAGGAAATAGAACTTTTCTTTTACTCTGGCTTTAGTTTCTTGGGATAAAGTAATAACTTTTATTAGATTTTTAGGCTCAATTTCTTACTTAAGGAGAAATGAGAACAAAATGTCATTTTACCACCAGGGGACTCAAAACCAAGCTTGAATTCCTCTGAAGGACACCCAGATCTCCTCCTTGACACTGAGGCTCAACAAGGAAGCACTGAGAAATGATGACTACAGCATGTCCCCAAACCATACTGTCTATATATGCCCTGAAATTCTGCCCAAATATAGTGTGTGAATACCAGGGGTCAGGGGCTGATTTTCACTGCCCCAAACAGATATGGACAATAGTAAGTAAGAAAATTAGATAAATGTAATGGCACTGCTTATTTATTTTACATGGAAAATAACACTCATCTGAATGAACACTAACGACACCTCACCTAGGAACAGATGTGAAGATGGAGGCGTCTCCGTGCCATGTACAACATCACGAGCTGCTGAGACCTGGAACAGCTTGCTGCTGTGTGTCTAACTCGCTCTCATCACTGATGGAGCTCTCCAATTGTTGCTATCTTTAATAGCAGAGAGCAATACCAAGGCACCAATTCATACATATTGGTATCAACTCTCAAAGAATAAAATAAATGAACATTTCATAACATGCCATTCCAGGAGGTTGAGCTTGGCTATCCTGGGCTTGCTAGCTGAATACGTTTTTCTTGGTCATTCTCCTCATACCTTACATCTTTAGGTCAAAATATGTCATCGACAGTCATTCAGAAAGGGAGCAAGCCATGACTCATAACACCTCTACACAATGTATGTATAAACCTGGCCATGCCTTCATGGTGCCAATGCTATGACAGCCCCTGTGTTTGCTGTCAATCATTCATCTGTTCTTGCCCCACTCAGTGGCATCTTGTTAGAAGACAACAATCCCCAGGGAAGTTGTTTATGGAGAAAGAGTTGCAGTTGCAGTTTATGGAGAAAGAGTTCACTTGAGGGTGAGACGACTCTAATTATACCCACCCAAAGAGGCAAGGTAGGTCCAAGCCCCCTTGCACTGGTTCCTAGTGGGAATTAGCTGATGATCATGGCTAATTCTCAGGCAAGGCACACAGAGCTGGCTAAAAATGCCAGCACTGAAATAAAACTAAGACCATGCTGCTTTTCTGTCCTTAGAGAAAGTCTAAATGAGCAGGAAGTGCGCGCGCACACACACACCTCAATTATTTCTGAAAGTTAAAACAGGGAGACTCCTGTTGTAAGAGAAACCAGAATGCACTTGTTTTTCGCATCTTCCTGATGAGGCCACTGTTAGCATACCTTTGGGAGAGGTGCCCCTCCTTTACTCCCTTTCTGAGTGGCCTCTGGACCTTTCCTCTGACCTAACCACAGTCAGAAACATCAGGGTAATGACTGCTATGCATTGGATGGGGACGGATAGGAAAAGATGGCATTTCTCTTTCTTTCTTTCTTTCTTTCTTTCTTTCTTTCTTTCTTTCTTTCTTTCTTTCTTTCTCTTTTCTTTATCATAGTTGGCGTGGAACAAGGATCAGTTTCCTCTGCTTATCTCTCAGGATAAAACTAACTGTGAATTGTGCTGGAAAACTAACACTCCTTATTGACCATTTCTATGTTTTGTCCTCTGCATCTGTCACTGTGCAGGTTGCTGCCTAAGCATTATGTCATGCTCCCAAGGAGGATGTGAGGTTGACAGGTTCAACACTGATTTATAGATGAAGTGGCTGAAACCTGTGGAGACAAAAAGCGCCCTCCTCTCTCCCCTTTGCTCTCTGTTTTAAAGACCTATGATTCCACAAACTTCAGATATCAATTTTCCAGTAAAATGAGCTCAAAATGGTTTAGCAATGACTACTTTTGCCATTCCTGTGATAGCTGGGGTAGACCGGATGTATGTTGACTCAAAATAATAAGTGTTAAGAGGTACATAAGTAAGAATTGAAATATAAGACTGAATAGAGAAAAAATGGACTCCAGAAATCTGATCGAGTAAAAGAGATTTTGAAACAAAAAGCATGGTTCTTATGACAAATGAACCAAAAGGGTGAATTGGGAGATACCATGGATGAGACATGATGCCCTCTGCTTATTCTCTTTTAAAGACTGTCTTATAGCTACTTTCCCTACACTCACCACACTCACACATGCGCACTAAGCCCTCTTCTTTGTTTTAAAGTGAAGCCATCTTCCTGGTAAACACCTCAGCGCCCCCTCCTCTCTTATTCTTGCCTCCACTCCCTGTTTCCTTAACTTATCTTTCTAGTTCTGGGAAGAGTTGGGAAGTAATTGAGAAGCTATTTTTTAGTGAATGAGGTTTTGACCACATTCCAAAAGAAATCTCCAGAGATTGCTTTTAAACTAAAAGCAATTTCACACCAGCAGAAAGCTTGAGTTTCATGTAAGAAAGTCTAAATGGGAGAAGTCGGAAAATGCCTTCTGACTAAGAAGCTGGTTCAAAAACAGTGGGCCCGTTACTACCAGGAAGTAGTCTATATCTGCAATAAGGAAATGAAAAGACAATTTCTTTAAGGATATTGTCATTCATGGAGGGCAAGTAAAGCTACTCACTCACTCACTTTATTTTCAGTCATAGCTATTATGAGTCATATTTTAGCATTTAAGGCCAGTTCCTTTGTAGTGGTATTTCTGTACTATGGAGAGAACAAATATGCTATGTGTGGGGAGCAAATGCTATACTCAACCTCAGCAACAGTTTACAGATAGAATCTCCAATCCATTTTCTACTAATAATTTTATGCAATATATTCCAAATCCATTTAACATTATCCATTTATTTCCTCAACCCCTAAATAATGTGACTATTTGATACTAATGACTGAAAAACGCAGAGAGGCAAGAAAGATAGATTTGCTCACAAGTAGATCAGATGATGCTGTACCATTTAATTTTTTTTCTTGTACATGTGTTTCCTATCAGCAGCTTGAGATGGTCCACTGATCTAGTGACACTAGATGCTGAGGACTGCGGCTCTTCCATGTCCTCCTCCGACTCATGGCTCACTCTCTCCATGGAAACTCCTCTAAGGGACCAGACACCTTCCTGCATACCTGTGTTTCTTGTTGACTCAGTGGATTGAAATCTCAAATTAACATTTCATTCATGTTTTCATATTCATGTTGGTTAAAAAACATTAACTAAATAGTTCTGTACCTTCAGTGATCACCTAGTTATTAAAAATGAAAGTGTGCCTTTTAATGTCTATGGATCCATCTCAATTATTCTTTTCTATTTAGTGTGTTCTTCTTTCATGGGCTAATTATGATTTTTAATTTGGTGCTTTAAAGTTTGAGACTACATGTGGCTCCCGACAGAATCTTCATGGCATCAGCTTCTCTTCCCTCTGAGAAAGGAATGCCCTGTGCAGTTTGGCCTCTACTAGGAATGACTAATGGCAACCTGGGGGGTGCTCACTACTGACCTTGCACATCAGGTCCTCTATCTTTTGGCTCAAATTCATCTCAACAACAAACGAACAGACTAGAGTTCTTTGGCATTTGAGCACTCTGCTCAGTTTCTAGAGAAGAACTTAGTTAAATACTTTAGTGGAACTTGGTTACTTTGTCTTCTTATATAAGACGTGACATTATAGGGTTCATAATTTTGAAAATAGCAGGATAAAATATCACAAATTTATTTTGCTCAGGTCAGTTACTTTTTTTGTCTAAAAATCTAAGTGTCCAAATACAGTGGAAAGAAACAGTAGAGACATAGACGTAAGTCATTTCCATACCAGCTTCTAATTACCAGATTTTAAAAAAATAAGAATTGGAGTAATGACTTGATTTTTATTTTGAATGCATACTAACACTCATGTATATAAAACAATAATTTTCAAGTGAAATAGATATATCCAGCAGACAGCTGAATTTAAATGATTTTAAGCCAAGTGCTTAGAGAAAGTCATCCAGGGTGTTGCTTAAGAATGAAGCAAAGCAGATCAGAGATACACTTTCCTGTTGACTTTCCGACAGGACTGGGAATTCCCACACTTCATGGGAGATGTTGACGTGAATCTCCCTGGGCTGCACACTCCTCACATGCAGTTCAAGATTCCCTTCTTCCAGAAGATCTTCAAGGAGGAGTACCGCATCCACATAACAGGTATGTTGTATGACTTTCAACACCACTTGACTGTTTATGGTTTCTGTACAAAGTGAACCACTGATGAGATCCATGAGTTGAATAATCTTTTATGCACTTAGTAATGCAAGTTGGCTCCAGGTGGTTTGGTGACTCAATGTCATCCATCTGGGCTATAGACTCATGGTGGCTTTGTCAAGTGAGATGCTAGCATCCAGCAAGCACGGAGGAATGAATGGAATGGGGACAAAGATTTTTATTAAAAGGCTTACCTGTTTCTTATCTGCTTTGACAGCTCACCTCAACCACACTCTAATGGCAGTAACTAGTCGAGTCAAGGAGCCCAGGGCAATGCAGTTACTAGTTGGGTAGTACTGCAGTGTCTGGTCTAGCATTGTGATGTGTGGTAACCAAAGGGTGGGGCATAAACTATTTGATAGAGTGTTATTCCCACCATCCTTCATGGGCGACACCACACTGATCTCACACACACTGGGCTTCATTTACACGGTTATCAATGTATATTTTCAACACCAATACATCCTGTGATTCTGCATTTACTGCACAGGGGATGACAATGTGGTCTTGGATCTTCAATCAGTCCACATGCCTTTAAAGAATTAGGCTACGGACTATCTGATTTCATGGAACCGACTTCTGTGTCCTAGCCCAAGTTTATCTCAAGAGATTCTTTTATGAGTCTCTAGATTATTTTACTTTCCAATTTTTCATGCTTCTGAAATGAATAACATCTCAGCCATTCTCATCCCTGAAAGATATCCTGGAGATATGTTTTGTACCTTCTCTATCTTTTTTTTTTAAACAAAAAGCAGACAGCTGAATGATTGTGAATAAAGGGTAGCATTCAGTCCTAAACTGTTCGGATGCAGGGTATGAATGTGTGTGCTTTAAGGACAATGGCCTCAGATCCCACACCTGTTATAATGAAAACTGCAGAAGAAATCTGTACTTACACTACCGTCTGTGCTGCTGGATAAAAATAGCCCAAGCATAGAAAACATTAACATCTGAGTACTGGAAAACTGTCTGCTTCCCAGCCAGGAAGCTCTGCTTTTGCTCTGAGCATGAGATGGCCTTCCTGAGTTTGAGAATGAGCTCATGCATAGGGAAGATGCATCTTGTTTCTTCCCCTATTCACAGTGACCGAGGTTCATCTATGAAATTTGCTGGGTAAATCAATCAATTTGAGTTCAGGTCACATAGTGTGGTTTCAGCGTCCCCACTTAATCTCTGCAGCACGCTATCCTCTTGGACTTCTAAAATAGCCACCATGCACATGGCATCACCATATCCCTCTGGGTGGCTTTGCCTGGACCATCTGTTCTCCCTACCAGCTCTTGTCTCAGGCAATCCCTGCACAAAGATCATCCCTGATGATCAAAACGCCTGTCAACAAGTATATTACTTAAACATACACTGGATTATGGGAAAATGAATATAGAATATAATTGGAGAACAAATCAGTTTTTGAAAATGTACTGTTGAAAATACTGGGGTCAAGGCAATTTTACATGGCTTTGGGTATAAACAATATCAATTATAGAAGCAGCAGATTCAGGGTTTGCAGTATCCAATGTTTGTGCAACTTGGGGATGTTTTATTTAGAAAGATGAACAAAATTCACATTTAAAAATTGTACACAATGTCTTGGAAAAGGTATGTGCATGTAGGATTGCTGAAGCTACGGTGTCATTAGCTATGAGCCAAAGAGACTCTGTGCATTGTGGTAAACACAGATTCAGGGCCTCAAACTTGGTATTATGAACTAGAAGCTGAAAAAAAAAATAAGGACACATTAATAAAGTTTTCCAAAAAGGAAATGTAATATGATTAAGGCTTTTGGTAACGTTTGCTAAGAGTCATAGAGCTGAGCAACAGATGTGGCCGAGGTGAGGGAACGAAGAGAAAAACAAAACAGAGAGACAAATAGAAAAGCTGTTGTCAGATAGACCTGGCTCTCTGGTGGGGGCAGCTGCAGCTCCTTGAAAGCAGCATGTTTTTATTAAGAGTTAAATTGGGAGACAAAGTTACTACTGTATACAGCTAAATCAAGGAGATGGGGTGTATGGCATACAGCTGGATTGAGAAGACCAACTTATCTAATCTCAGTAGGAGAAGGCTCTATTGGGGAGTTGACTTCAGGCTTTAAATATCCAGGGGAAGGGGAGCTACACAGGACATTTTCTACATGACTATCAACATTCCCACTTGGACCAGGAGGGAAGGCTTTCCCATTTCCCTGAGAAGGCTTTCAGTTCCCGTGAGTCTAAAGCAGTAAGATCCTTGACATGGCCATGTTCGTGTCAACAACATATTCACTCAGGACTTCATGCACCCAGGGCTTTCTCCTACCCCCACACTAGTTGATTGGCAAGTTATTAGAGAGACTTTATAAATAGATGGATAATGGGCTCCAGCCCCATCAGTTCCTAAGCAGCTCTGACACAGTAGGTCTGGAGGAGAGCTGGGAATGAGACTTAGGAAAGACTTCTTTGGGGAGCAATGTGGATAAGTTAGTACTGCTCCATTCTGACTGGAATGTCACAGCTGAGGTCAGAAGGGCTGACCATGCAAATGCTGGCTGCCTGACTCCACTGAAAAGCCCTTTGAGGATTCTGGTGGCTGAATCAAAAGAGCTAGGGCCTTGAGGTCAAAGGCTGCACTGTAAGCAGATTAGCACAGTTGTTCCTTGTATTTCCCGTTCACTGCGTGTGTCCATATCTAGAACTAGAATTCTTGGGGAAAACGGCTACAGGTTTGGAGAAAAGCCAAATCTTGCTGTCTTCATGTTTGCTGATAACTGACTGAGAAGGTTGCTGCGACAGAGGAGCAGCTAGTCTCTGGGGAAGTAGTTTTTGCCGTATCGCAGTTTGCAAGACGACTATTTCTAGGGGCAATACTGTGCTCCGTGGCATGTTTTAACACTGTCTCCACAGTCTGAGAATCCCATCTCAAGCCGCAGATGTTACCTTCTTGAGCAGCCCTCCTGCTGTGCACAGGGTAAGGGATACTCGAATGCTTTTCTTCCTGAGTTCATATTGTATTAACTTACATTACCACTGCAGCAGTCGATAGTGGTGCACTGTAGCCACCAGTGGATCTCACACAAAATACGTTCAAATCTTCTGCAAAAATGATACATCCGTCATCGGCCACACAGCAGAATCTGTGCGCTGGAAGACTGGGGCAGAACTTGGTATCCGCACTCTCACAAACACAAGTCACACCTGGGCAGGCAGGCTGAGGACCCTGCTAAAGAGATGCTGCTGCAGAGCGCTGTTTGTAGGTAGAGTTTCTTGTATCTTAGCCAAGAAGGAAGCTGTGTGCTCGGAGAGCAGGGTTAGAGGAGTGGGGCTTCCCAAGCCCTTTGGAGCCCAGATATACTTCTGTGTGTATTGAGTAATTCCTGTGTGTATATACCTATTGTTACTCAAGAAGGTAACAATAGGTGCCAGTTCCAGATGTTGAGTTACAGGATTTTCTTGGTTTGGTGTTTGCTTTGGTCTGATTTCTTTTTTTTTTTTATGTCCTGATTCTTTCTTTTGACATAATAATGCTTGCTTTCATTTTGTTAGAATGTACTGGACTTTAAAAAAAGCAGAGTAATTTTTAAAGACCCTGGAGAGTTTTACAAAGTTGGAGTTACAAATGAGCCCTTATAGTCGGATATTTGAATGCTTGGTCCCAGTTGTGGGGCACTCTTTGGAAAGATTTAGGAGATGTGGCCATACTGGAGAAAGTATGTCACTGGGGGAGGGCGTAGGAGTATATAACTTCACTGTAACTCCAGTTCACTGTCTCTACTTCATGCTTGTTCTTTAAGATGTAATCTTTCAGTTTCCTGTTCCTGTTGCCATGTCTGCTACTTAATGCCATGTTTCCCCACCATGATGGACTCTTGGCCTCCTGAACAGTAAGCCAGAATAAACTCTTCCATAAGATGCTTTTAGTCATAATGTTTTATCACAGACATGGAAAGTAACTGCCCTGGATAGTTTATATGTCAGTTAGCATAAGCTAGAATCACTTCAGAAGAGGGAACTTCATTTAAAAGAATGCATCTGTAAGACTGGGATGTAGGAAGCCTGTAGAGCATTTTCTTAATCATTGATTGACGTGGGAGGGCCTAGCCAGCCCGATGAGGGTAGGTCCACTCCTGGACTGCATTCTATAAGAAAACAGACAGGATGAGCCAGTAAACATCACTACTTCATAGTTTCTGCATCAGCTCCTGCCTTGTTTCAGTTGCTGCCTTGACTACCATTGATGAACTGTGATATGGAAGAGTAAGCAAAATAAACCCTTTGCTCTCCAAGTTGCTTTTGGTAATCGTGTTTCATCACAATAATAGAAAGCCCGACTAAAACAGTAACTAGTGCAGAAGTTGATGCCAGAGAAAGAAAAATGGGCTGTTGCTGTGAAGAGCTTGTTTTTTGAGAACTATGGAAGACTTTGGATTAGAAAGGCAATTGAATTCTAGAAGCCTGTGAGCAGGCTCAACGATCCATCCTAATAGAAGCCTAGAAGAGAGTAGTTATAAGAACTATGTGGACTATAAAGGTCTAGCTAAAATATTTCAGAGGGGAACAATATTAGCAACTGGGCTAGAGACCATTCCTGTGATCTGTCTGCTTTCTGTTCAGGTCCCGAGAACCTGCCCAAAACTAAATTAAAAGACAATAGTCTGAGTTCTTTGGCAGGGGAAATCTCAAAACAACATAATGTTGAGTCTGTGGCAGGGTTGTTACTGATAATGTTCCTGCAAGTCTGCAGTGAAAAAGAGCAAATGGAGTAGAAAGAAATACAAAATGTACAATTAGGAGAGGAAAAAGGCACTAGGAGATGTTAGGAATAATTCCTAAGGTGAGCTCTCTGCCGATGCAAATGCTGATCAAGCCAGATCATGAAAAGCCAAATTAAAAGATATCCAGGTTTAATGGGAGTTCTGTGCTCTCCGGTGGCCCCGAGGGGGAACCAGGAGGCTGCAAACGCCACCACCAGGGAGGAAGGAAAAGGGACCACGTGTTCCTCTTTTGGGAGTTCACTTAAATACTCTGTGGAGTTGTCCTGACACGACCACCCCCTACCCCTGGGAGGTGTCAGGACCTGGCCTGCTGGGATTTGGAGTCCAGACCAATACAACTCTCAGGCCTGGGGGCTGGAATAGATGTGAGGGGACTATGCTCCCAACTTAACAGGAAACATAATGCTATAGCCCAGGAATGTTCTGGAAGAGAGGCTGTAATTGTTGTGGAGATTAATACAGTTAAGGGAGGCTTCCTGTTTTTCTGAGGGATAAAAGAAAAACTGCCTTTTAGGTTGGACCCTACCCAGCTGAACTTTCATATTGTGAAAGACCTATGGAGTTTTATATCCCTAAAGAGAAACTGCAAATGCAAGCCGCTGCTGATGCGACTGCAAATGCAAGCCTCTGCTGATGCGACTGCAAATGCAAGCCTCTGCTGATGCGACTGCAAATGCAAGCCACTGCTTCTGGGACTGGAAATGCAAGCCTCTGCTGATGGGACTGCAAATGCAAGCCGCTGCTGATGGGACTGCAAATGCAAGCTGCTCCTGCTGCTGGGATTGCAAACGCAAACTGCTGCTGAGATTCAAGGTGGCAGGGTCCACCCCAAGCTGGCATTCAGACTTGGTGGTGTTATACACATGATATTAGATTTAGCGGCATGAAGGATGCAAGAGTGGGGGTCGTGGATTCTTCTTCTTTGGCTTCGGAGAGCTATGGAGATCACACAGCTTATGGTGGGGAGTTTCCGCAGGAAGAATTTGAGAGGCCATTGCATGAATCTATGAAAGTGAAGCATCTTGGGATTCAGTCTCGATTCCAAGATGTTACAGAGTCAGTAGTCATGAGGCTTCTGCCAGGGAGAGCTGCATAAAGGGAGTGGATCCAGTGCAAGAGAGAGACATATGCTTCAGGCACCAAACTGCAGGGGCAGAGCCATTGAGTCCTTGATACTAAATGTGGAGCTGCAAGATTTGGTGTTTGCCCTGCTGGAATTTGGTCTTTCTTTGGTCCAGTATTTCTCAACTTTACCCCCATTCTTCCCTTTTGGGATGGTTTTGTCTATTTTGTTCTATTATGTGTTGGAAGTATCCAATTTGCTATTTGGTTTTTCAGAGTTACATTTAATAAATTACCTTATGTCTCAATAGACTTTTGACTTTTGAACAGCACTGAGACTGTGAAAGACCAAGGGGTTTTTGAAGTTGAGCTAAATGCATTTTGATCATGGCATAGTACCAAGATTATGGGGACTGGGGATTGGAATATAGTAGTTTGAGTGACAAATGTTTCCCGTAGGTTCGGATATTTAAGCACTTGGTTCCCAGTGGGTGCTGTTTAGAAAGTTTAGGAGAGGTAGCCTTGCTGTAAGAACTATGTACTTGGCAGTGGGCGGGGGGGGGAGAGGTTGTCTGAGCATATATAGCCTCTCCCTACTTGCAGTTCACTCTCTGTGCTTCAAGCTTGCTGTTAAAGATGTAGCCTTTCAGCTTTCCACTCCTGGAGCCTGCAGCCATGCTTCCCTATCTGGCATATTCATTCCCCTGTTAACCACAAGCAAAAATAAAATCCATCTTCCATAAGCCATGTTTGGTCATGATGTTATATCACAGCAGCAGAAAAGTAACTAAGATGCACCATAGTTTGTGAGATATGAGATAAGTGTGAGATCTGAAGGACAAGGGGTGGAAGGTTAGAGTTTTTTAAATGATGTGTTTATGTGTTAGGTTAGTGAGGAAGCTGTGTGATAGTGAGCCTTGACTGTCAACTTGACACAATCTAGAAAATCACCTGGAACGAGAGACTTAAAGAAGAATTATTCAGACCATCTTGGCCCATAGGCATATCTTTAGGGCTGTTCTTGATTGCTGGTTGATGTTGGAAGAGCTGACCCACTGTGGGCAGCACCATTCTGTAAGCCTAACTTCTAAAAGAAAGAGTGAAGAAAAGCAGGAAGATGATGTAAGCAAGCAGGAAGCATGGGCGTGTTTGTTTCTCTTTCCTCTTGACTGTGACTGTGATAGACCAACTGCCTTCTGCTCTTGCCACTGAGATTTCCCTATAATGATGGATCATAACCTGGAATGTTGAGCCTGAATAAACCATACTCTGTGATTTGTCAAGTTATTTTGTCATAGTGGCAGAAATGAAACTAGAACATTTATGTAACTATTAATAAAAGCTAATGAACATAGTGCAAATTTCAGAGAAATTTCAGAGAAAGGCACAAGGCAGATTCTTCCAAGAACTGAAAGCTACAAAATATAATATCACTCAGTGTGGATTATGACTGGCAATGCTTGCCTGTCTGGGTGGCCATGGAGGAAGCCAGAGCCAGTGATGAGAAGGGACCTTGAAGACCATCTTTTATGTCACTTGCCTGTGTTTGCTGTATGCTGGAAGAACCTGTGTGAGGATAACTCAGGGTCTCCATAAAGCACGGGTGACCATAACCTGGGCCCACAGTGTTGTATGCGTATGTGCTAGGTAAGACGTTGTGTGTCCTGCAGCAGTGGGGCACAAAGGTCTTTCTTATACATGGACTCTAACTCTGTCAATATGGCTGTCATCTAGTTTCTTAGCCTTTTCAGGGCTGGGTTCTTATCTGTTCAGTGCAGATAGCAATGGAATCAATCACATCCCTTGTTCTAAGACTCAAATAGAAGGCACTGAAGGCACTGTCTACCATGTGGTATGTAGAGCATCCCCTTTACTGTTTTGTACTTGGCATTTGCCCTTTCGTTCATCCAGGGTTTTGATTTCCCATTTAATCCAGTACTCTGTTTTCTGCTGCTGCTTCTAATCCCCACATTCCAAGAGAGTTTTCTTGCTGCGTTTTATCCATGCTACTCTAAGTTTTCTGCTGTGGCCTCCAATCCGCAAGTTCCCAGGCAGAAGAAGGCTAGGAATGGAAAATGCTGCCTCCTAAGGAAACACTCTTATGTAAAGGGTTTTCTGATGCTGATGAATTCCCATTGACATTTTAAAAGCATTTAGGATGTAAGTAATTTTTAATGCTGATTCTAAGCTAGCTTTATTTATGCATGTCAAAAATAACTTGAATTATTGCATCTGTTTAGCTCATCTGGATCCCCCTTGACAGATGGTTTGCTACAGTATATATGAGCTTTCGTTTTATAAGCTAGGGTGTTGCTTATAAAAATAATCATCTCTATCCAAGCATGTGTTAAAATATCGTTTTTCTTGGAATTTTAAGTCAGCAACAAAAAGAACAATGGTTAGTGATTAAGTCGCACTGATACGTTTACCCCAAGCCCATTGTTCTTAAAGTGAAAGCTAAAAGCATTATACGGTTCTATTATATTGTTGTTTCCCTTTACTATAACACATGCATAGATGGATTTAAAAATGTGATGGCCAAAATCTCCGGAGGCAAGAAGGGATGGCCTCTCAACTCAGTCTCTAGTCTCCTCTGAGTCCTATTAATGCCAGTCTCAGCGGAAGCACTACCATCTGTCATCCCGGCCACACAAAAGAAGTGTCCCATTGGTGGCTATCATCTGAGTAAATTAGGAGGGGGTTGGGGGAAAAGCTGGAAGGAAGGCTTATATAGCAGTAAGGAGAGAATTCACACTGTTGGCACAATGATGCCCAAGGGAACCCTTTCGGCAAAAATGAAAACGTGGACATGCACAAGCCTCTGTGGTATCTGTGTTACTTTTCGGTTTCCCAGGTGGTGTGGGGGCACAGGTGCTTCTCAATGGCAAGGCAAAGAAAAATAATGAGCAAAAGCCCTTTATTTTGTTTCCATCATTGTGTGATTTTAGCAAATGAGTGCCTAGAAATTCTTTCCTGAAGGAGTTCTGTGTCAGTTAGATGCTGGGAAGTGCTGAGGCCGGTAAGGCCTCTCAGGAGGATACTCTGTCTGACAAACTAGTGAGAGACTTGTTATAGGGAAATATGATGCGCCCTGAGGACGGTACACACAGACCTCTTTCTACACTCTCAGGTGAGAACTTGCCCAGACCTCTCCAAAAGCAATTTCTATTTCAGTGCACTTTATAGGTCTAAGAGTTAACTACGTTGCCTTCCATAGAAAGCAGGAATTCTTGCTATTTGTCTAAAATGCATGGTCATCCAAGGCCTTGTTGTTTTTCTCCAGAGTCTAGTTTTCCCCAAGGTAGCCTTCTCTACTCAGCCAGGCATTTTGCTTCATTTATGTTATACACCTCACATATCCTTCAGCAATTATCTTTACAGCCAGAGGAACAACTTAAATATATCATTAATTATAATATTTGAAAAATAAATATGTTTCTTCTCTGAACTTTTCACATTGTATCAGTTCTAACAATCACCCAGAATTGATTACATTACTAAAGTATACATTTGACTTAAAATACTCAAGTCATTTTTTATATTTTGGGGGCACATTATTTTACAGTT
Source organism: Ondatra zibethicus (assembly GCA_004026605.1). Taxonomy (NCBI): domain Eukaryota; kingdom Metazoa; phylum Chordata; class Mammalia; order Rodentia; family Cricetidae; genus Ondatra; species Ondatra zibethicus. The sequence continues at coordinate 58,020 of PVIU01006897.1, forward strand.
TATCAGTTGATTCACAGATATTTAAAGTTAACATTAAAAAACCTAAGCTAGGATCTAGAAGACAGAAACATATACATTTCTTTGTCTTTAAGCTCAGCAAAGCCATAGATGAACGGACATCAGATTTGTCATAAATGTGTAGCCTCTTTTTATTTCTGTCATTACAAAGTGATCTCCCCAGTGCTTGTAATATTAGATTGCTTGCTAAAAGGAGCAATGACAATAGAAACAATTAGGGCTTAAGTAGATATTTTACCGCCTCAAAATTACTATCCATTCATAAATTAGCAAATGCATACTCTGTTTACTAAATGGTAGCCTTGTGACCCAAGCACTTCCATGCTTTCTACACATCCCTCAGTTACCTGGAAGAGACTTGGGGATGTGCTAACTTCACAAGCCTGGTTGTATTGTTCTGTCTGGCATAAAATAACTTTGAGCATGAACAAGACTACTGGTATAGCAGATTGAAGTTGTTATTATTATTATTATTTTATCCAGAGCTCCTCCTCTTCAAGGCCATGACTTCTTACTGCCCCACAGTGGATGTTAAATGTCTGGCATCCATAATAGGTAACATGAATGCTACAAACACTTGTTCTCTATATCTGGCCAGGTAGTCCTGCCCACCAGGTAGGGAGATTCTACAGAAGGCCAGCTACATTGCAATGTCAACTCCACTGAGTTCATGATTATAAGTATTTTAGATATGTAATCATGAAATGTTCATTATATGTTACAAAAATCAGTGCATTGTAGCTTCTGCTGGAAAAAAAAAGCAGTATTTCCCCCAATTATTGCCAATTTGTATCTTAAATGAGGGTGATATTTAATGATGACTTCTTTAAAATTACATATCCACCGATTCCATAAACTCCCACAAAGTATAAAGATAAAATTTCCATTGTAGTATCACTTTTGACAATCAATAAAATTCATTAAAATGACAAAACACAAGGAAGAGGTAACCCTGCCAGCATCATGTGGTGATTTCTCATTAAAGCAGACAGCAAGCTATTTCAACAGGAGATTAATAGAAATAATGTATGGATTCTGCCCTACCTCCTTGCTGATTTGCATTATGCTATGTAGTTGAAACAACAGGAGGAATGCACACATGTTCACGTGATTGATGTGGAAGTTCCAAACCTCCAGCTACTGTTGATCATGCATCCAAAAAGGCACACTTGGGGGAAGGAGGTAGAGCACTTCTTGCTCTCTCTCGCTTGGGCAATCCCAGGGACTAAGGGCAACTTTTGGTGGCGAACAGTGTTTCTCAAACTGTACAATTTTTAAGTACAGCTTTCTTCATCTGAAAACTGTGTTTTGTCTGTTTTTGTTTATTTCATTGTTTGGAGAGATTTTCAGGCACATCCTATAACATCAAGGCTGTGGAGCTATTTATTTCACAGTGGCTAACCAGGGAGACTTTTAAGGGTTGGGAAGAAGCCTTAAGGATTGTGTGGCTCAGCTCTGTCCCTTCACACAAGAACACCATCACAAGAGGCTAAGCTTGCCCTGCGTGACTTTGGGTTATGGAAACTACATCTCACAGGGTCAAGGAATGTCTTAAGGGGAGAAATCATTATGAAGTTAACAAAACACTGTGTCACAAATCAAAGGGTAGATGGTTAATGATGGATCTCCTTCCTGTGTACACATAGCTCAGAGGTCATGTTAGATGGCTGAAAACAAAAAGAATAAGAAGGACCATATTTTCTACTCTTCCAGCATCCTCAAGATTCAGTTGAGTGACCATAATAATGGTGGAAAGTTTCTCTGGGCTCCGGTGTTCTCGTTTAGTTTGGTCAGTGTCCATTCACTTCCTTATTTACTCTGAACTAATTGACTTTTTCTTTGCTTATTAACATATACAAATTATGCTTCTTGCTATCAGGAGAGCATCCTTCACTGACCCATGGGCTGCCCCTTTCTCCTTCCCAGTTCAGGGTTAATGATAACTCCCGCTTTCGATAAGCCAGTGTCCTAGAGACACGGAACTTATTCTTTGGGTTTCTCTTCTCATGGTTTTATTTTAAAGTAGAATCAAGTAGTGGACATTTACCACTGAGGTAAAGTCAAGAGACCGGTTGGCACTGCCATTCAGTCTAGCTTTGAAGCACCTGTAGTTCATAACCAGAGTAAGTTTCTCAGCCTCAGCAGAGCACTAGAGTACCTCTGTGACGTGCCTTCTGTCGTGGCAGCGACAGGTGAGTGTCCCTTCAGCCTGGGCAGGAGTCTCTACTCCTATTTCGCACTACTCCTATTTCTCCTGCCTTTCTGTCCCTGTCACATGTCCCCGCTTTTCCTTCTCAGTCCTCTCGCTCATCTTTCCTCCAACACCGCATCCTTTTCAGCCATTCTGTCTGCAGCACAGTACAATACAATACTAGCAGAAAACAAAAATGTTCCAGAGTTCCCAGCCCTGCTTCTGCCTCACCGCGATATGCTACAGTGCAAATTGCTGCTTATTCCAAAGTACTCACTGCAGAAATTTCTCCTTGGCTTTTATTCCATGTTCTCAATTTTGCATTTATAGTTCGTGTTCCTCATTACCATCTCTCAAGCACAATCTGTTATTATTGTTAGCTATATCTCTGTCCTGTTTCCCCAGCAAGATGAGGAATTCCCCCTTGAAAGGCAGAAACTTGTATCTCGCCATCTGGTGCTATATGCTACACACTGTCTAGTATAAGTTCAATAAATGTTTAATATACTATGCACTTTTGAGTTTGACTTTTGTTTTTGCACACTAAGTCAGACAGTAACTTGGAATGTTGAGAGTATTGTTCTTCTATATGATAACCAAGTTCAGGGAAGGCCTAGAGCTTCAAAACTAAAACAGGTTTATACTAATAATCAACCAGAAGAAGAGGCAAACTACAAAACCAATAAAGTACAAAGATGTAAGCAGTGTTAATTCCTTTAGCTAAACTCTTCAGTACATACCAAGTGACAGCTTCTCCTTTAGACAAAGAAATTGTCATGGGTAAGCCAAGCCTTTGATGATAACACTGACCATTAGTGTTAAAAGTAACTGTGTCATTATCTACGAGGCAAGGCACAGTGCTGAGCATCTAATAAGCCCATGGAATGTTAACTTCAAGAAATACTGGTTTTTTTTTTTATTTCATGGAAAGAAACAGATGCTGTAAAGAATTTAAGCAAGTAAGTTAAATCTACTAGCAGGTGGGTATTGGGGCAGGATGAGTCCCCTCAACTTTACATCTAACAGGATATGATGCTGAGCAGATAGAGCGTCCCCAACCTCCTCACAACTAGGCCTCTCTCCCAAAAGCAGCACAATGCACAAATACATAATCACATGAAGTAGTAACTTTATGATCTTCAACTTTATTACCTTCTAATTACTAAACAATGAGAGCATGATACTTAAACTTACAATTAAAGCTTCTATAGCCTGTTATATGTATCATACAGTTTGCTACAACAAACTTGACGGAGATATTAACTTTATTATAGTATATCTGATGTTATAAAGCTTATAAGAAATGATAATTGTAATAGAACCTAGAATCCCTTAGAAATTTTCTACATTCTTTCCTTGTGCAGTTGCATTTCAATAACGTATCACTAAATAACATATATATATATGATTTAATTGAATATATTTAATTGTGTGTGTGTGCATGTTCATGTTTATGAGTGAAGACATCTGGAGGTCAGAGATATCAAATTCCCCTTGGAGCTGTTTCATAGGCTGTTGTGAGCTGCATGTCATGTGTATTAGGAACTAAATTCGATTCCTCTGCAAGAACAGTATGTACTCTTAATCACGGAGCTTTCTCTCTGGTTCATATAGAATATTTTAAATTCTAAAAGGAAATCATAGTGGTTAAATTTTCTCCATGTGATATTTTCCAGTAGTTTATTAGCTTTGGTTGTATAGCTCATAACTACATTGTGTTCAGTGGGCATTTGGTCTGCGTTTTTTAAGCCTTGAAAAGAATGCTCAGGGATTATTGAGCAGGATCTCATCAGCTAATGGTGTAATCAACGGGTCTTCTACAAACAGCAATGCAAATTCAATTGATATACTACTGTGCTTTGCATTGCAAGATAATTTATTTTTTCCCCAGACCTAATTATGAAACAGTAAGAAATACTCAATCATATATTGGACTTTCTTAAATACTTCACTAGAACTGTTTTTCACCACTAATTAAACTAGTCTAGAGTAGAGTCTAAGACTGACTTTGAATCTAGCTGTGGTACACGTAAAACAATATTATCCTATTACTCCAAGACCTACTGGTGCAGTCTGATTCATTCTGCTTTGTCAGTTCACTTTATGATAGCATTTCTATGTCAAAAAAAATGTCTACAGGTCTGATTCTTCAATAATTTATACTATTATACGAACAAAGGGAGAAAACCCTATTGTAATTTTATCAGCCTTTGATTAATCCAGTATTTCCTTTTAAATGCAGGTAAATGGTTTAACTACGGAATTATCTTTCTCGTCTTGATTTTGGACCTGAATATGTGGAAGAACCAAATATTTTATAAACCTCATGAATATGGACAATACATTGGCCCAGGGCAGAAGATATATACAGTCAAAGACTCTGAGAGTTTAAAGGATTTGAACAGAACCAAGTTATCCTGGGAATGGAGGTCCAATCACACTAATCCTCAGACTAATAAAACATACGTTGAGGGAGACATGTTCTTACACAGCAGGTACATAGGGGCCAGCCTAGATGTCAAGTGTCTGGCTTTTGTTCCAAGTCTGATAGCTTTCGTGTGGTTTGGATTCTTCATTTGGTTCTTTGGTCGGTTTCTGAAAAACGAGCAAGGCATGGAGAATCAAGATAAAACCTACACTCGCATGAAAAGGAAATCACCCTCAGAACACAGCAAAGACATGGGGATCACCCGAGAAAACACGCAGGTCTCTGTGGAAGACCCTCTGAATGACCCCCCCTTGGTCTGCATCAGGTCCGACTTCAATGAGATAGTCTACAAGTCCTCCCACCTGACGTCAGAAAACCTGACCTTGCATTTGAAGGAGTCGACTGGTGAGTTGGAAGCTGATCAAGACCCAACCACCTCTCAAAGTATGCAGATGAACTAGAGTCCCTTAGGTGGCAAGAGCACAAAGAGCAACCCTGAGTGTAACGTTAAACTCGTGTAGTTTTTCATTTTGTAAATGTCAGGTTTACATAGTGTTAGGTAAAGAAATACAAACAATGCCACAACGGTGCTCAACATGCTTTCTCTGGACTCATTGTTTTGTATTTGTATTATGATCCACGTGCCTACTGTATGTTTAACAGTCCTCTAGAGATTGCTCTTCACAACTGCACAAGCTACTTACTGATTGTACAGCATAGTAGATTAGCTGACTACCCATGTATCTGATGTTCAACCATAGTGGTGCCTTGAGACATTAAACTGTTTTTTAACTGTACCAGACATGAAGTGTAGAATGGTTCTCTAGTCTATTTCATGTGGGATTTTTTTATACAATTATTTTGATTTACACTTGATGTCAGAGCAGGAAATAGACATAGCTGACTTGTGGCTGTAGAAAGTTCTCTTGGTTTACTGATTAACAGCAAAGTTGGTGACTTTGATGCTGGACTGTAGAGAAGCCTAGTGATTGCCTTTTAAATTTTATTGGCTGACTGCCAAATATAAATACAAACATAAAATCCAGTGAGAGGAGAACTGTAATCCAACATGGGTCACTGCTCACAAAAGTGACTTTCTCCAATAACTAATTGCAATTAGGTGATAATACCTAATTATGTTTTCCTAATTAAAGATAAATTGCTGCTTGATTAATAGTCTTGCCCTTTTCCTCTGGGAACAAAGGTTAAGAGGAACAGTTGGGTGAGTTCTCAAATTTTTTGGCATTTCCACAACATCCTAGACAGCCAAGGAATTAAAGTTGTAATTGTGTAGGTTGCACAGTCCACTGTCTACAATATTCAATTTTGCTGTAAATATGATTTTGGGCAGGGAAAATGGAAGAGCTTATGGCAACGTTGAGCAAGGGAATTCTGAAATCATTCACCAAAACCTCATGTGGTAGAAAATGCTGTGCAAGGGTCTGTTTAATGTCTTTTGTGTATGTGCATTTTTGTTTGGGTTTCATTTTTTTAAAGATGTAAACATCGCACATTAATAAATAAGAATTATATGCCAGTAATTATGTGATGTAGGTTTTGTTTTGCTTGTCTGTCTGTTTGTTTAAAGGATTAAATCATGCTTTAGCTGAACATAAACTTACTTAAATGGATTTTTAAAAGCTTGAATCTAGGCAAGGTAATAAATGGTATAGTCCTAAATTGCTTTTAATTTTATTTCATAAATTATGGTTACATGTTTCTTGAAGAGCTGAAGGGAGGCCATTTTTAAGGTAAATTATTTATTTTCCTGTCACATACTGACATTGTTGCTTTTTGTCTTAATGATTTTTTAAAATCTCTCTTGTTTTGGTCTGTTTTTGAGCATGCAACTTGCCGAATTTAGAAGGCAGAACAGAACTATGCATTTATCTGTCACTTGAGAGCCAGCTTTAATAAACATCTTGCTGTAACTATTTACCAAGCAGTTGGACCCATGCCCCTGCTGTTCCTTTTGCCTTTAATAACCATGCATGGTGCGCTTAGAATCATAAATATCCCTGGCACTGAAAATAGAGAGGACAAGATAACTGTAGTAACCACTGACAACCCTGACCAAAGAAATGTGATCCTGACATGAGCTATCTGTAGCCAAATTTGCACAGCATTGAAAATTGCTACAGTATTGAATTCTTAGCTCTGGGACAAGTGAATAATGCTACCTGGGGCTGTATTTTTATTAATTCTGAAAATCATTTTCTCATACATAAATTGATTTTAAAACTGGATGCTTATTATTCATATGGATAGTTTTTGAAATTATCACCAAAGATTTTTCATGTGGGTATTAAATGAAACAGGTTTAATGAGGTGATCAAATTAGCAGAAACTAAGATAGACAAACAATAACAGTAAACCTGAGGCAGGATGCCTCTGTGCTTTTAGAAAGAGCGCTGACTACAAAAATATGTATTTAATGTTTACATACATTCAGTACCAAGCAGAATAATCTCCAGGAATGTTATCTTAATAACCAAGCAAGATCTGAAGCTGCTGAGGCCCTCCCTAGCCAGCTGCATGACCCGGAGCTTTCCTTTCATCCACACTGAGGCCCTTTGCTCCTTCCCTATACCTTTTGAACATTATGTCTACCAAGGAAAGGCTATAAAGTGAAAGGAAATTAAAATTAAAATTCTATCCGTTCACTTTTAGTCTGGGATCCCCAACCAGCCAGCAGCAGCCTATGGCTCTATGGGGCTTTTTGAATACCAGATAGTTTGTTTTTAATAAGGGTGTAAAAAAAAGAGATGTAGCAAACACAGAATTTGCAGAGTTAAGATAAATATTCGAAGTCATAAACTAATAATTCTGAGAGGGTGAAAGTGGCCTTGATTGTAGTGCTGCTTAAGGACTACGAACAATTGTATTCCTACTATTCTGTAATTACAGCATTTGCCAGGCAGCTCAGAATTTGGACTAATTTGACACAATTTATTATTTTATATTTAAACAGCACTTCATTAGTAATTTAATTGGAAAATTAAACAAACACTATAAATTTAGACCTGATAATATACAGTTGGATATAGTGCTCACTACCAAATGGCCATTCCATTTGTATCACAAAGCCATAGCTGGTTGCCCATCTTCTCTCCATGGTGGCCACTTACAGCGTTCTTTTGCCATTTAGCATCTAAGATCAGCACTGACTGACTAGAGCTGTTAAGAATGATTTCTTCTCTATTCTCCCTGTGGGTCAATCAATTCTCACAGTGTCAGACTTCACATCTAATGTGCAGAACCTCTCCAAGCACTCAGATGTGAAGGTGGGGGTGGGGTCAACCTGCTTCATGTCCCCCTAGGGCCTCGTAAGCCTTCCATTACAGTATCTGACTGCCCTTTGGGTCACCAACACAACCCAATATGAAATATGAGAAAGACAACAGTGATAAATCACTATTAGCTGATAGCCCATGATGCCTACTGGGTTATTCAAGTCAAGACCCAAGATCGCCACAAGTATTAATCATTTTTCTGTCCTCACTCAGAATTGATCCTTATGTTTAAGACTTCTATTGGTCCTGAAACTTCATATGAGGTTTTGTGGTTATACTGAGCTTTTCTGCTGTGACTCACTGCTCTGTCTGGCCTGATTTCCTCTGGCTTTGTCTCCCAAGAACCTGCCTGTGGTATGTTAGCCAGCCCCACCCGGAAGCAAGCAAAGGAGCCCATTGCAGACTTGCAGGTGATGAACTGTCACTCTTCTGGCTGAGCCTACTTTACCTTGTAAATATGCCGTACAAATGACTGGGGAGAATCGATACATACACAAACTGAGCTCCTTTGTATTTGGCTTGCTGCAATTGATACGCCCAGGACTGCATCATCATCGGAACCACCAGAGAGCTGGTTGTAGATGGCCAGAAAGAGGTAGGCATTCACAAAAGAAAGAGAAGGTGAGGCAGATGGTGGAGGCCAAGTAGCAGCTACTATAACCGAGGCTTAGAAATAAAATGGTAATTTTACTGTGCACAAGCTCTAAAGCTATAGGGAGGGGGCAATGGGAAGGTTATGGGAGGGAACAAGAGGAGAGAAGGGAGGGGAAACTGAAATCAGGATGTAAAATGATAAACAAATTCTAGAGAAGGATAAGGGGCTTGTACAAAAAAACTTTACTATTCACATCTTGTGAGTCCAACAGTCTTGTGGGCTAAATAAGACATTCAGAAAAATATGTTCAGTCAAAAGAGTGACAGAAAAAGTTGGTTGCTTGGTTTCTTGAATGGGCTAGTGTTGATGAGTCATTCCATGTCTGGCCCCAGAGAGCCTGTTTCCATCTGGAAGGGGAGAAGGAAAAGCTGTGAAACAAAGGTCAAAGGTAAAGATAACAATGTGAGTGAGCAGCAGAGTTAAGAAAGACAAATGTAACACTTAACCCTTCCGAGGGGAAGCAACTGGGTAGTCAGAAGCTCAGGAATAACAAAACAAAATGACAGTAACAATTCTGTAGATGACCCCAGCCTTGATACATTTGTTACTCTCACCCAAATCTTCCTTCCATTGTCAGGCTAATGACACTATCATTCTGAATAATTTCTATAGGCAAATGAATTATTTAATTCTCAAATTAACCATCACCATGGGAAGTAAATGGGGTTAATTACACTCTATAATGAACCCGAGGGTTAGAGATGGTCACTGAGAACCCCAAGATCACAAAGCTAGCCAAATGCTGAGTCAGGATTTTAAACAGCTGTCTCTCTGATTCCCAAACCCTCTAATTTCCCATTATGTCACTCCTTCATACCCATGAAAACTAGCTATTTCACATGTGACCTTTGATGGACGACTTAGAGACAGTTTCAGAAACATAAGATGCTTGATTTCTGGCTATTCTTACATCTCAAGAACCTAGGCTAACTATTTCACAGGAATTTCTGGAGCCTGCTGGGATGCAATTTACAACCTCAATCACATGATTAAAACAGACATGGTTAGATCAAATGGAAGACACAGCGAGTCCAATGCCAGGTGTTTTAAGTACAGTCAAAAAAAAAAAAAACACAACACAAATTGTTACCAGCACAATGTCTAGCTTTGGCACTGGTTTCTCTGAAGATTTCACTTTTCTGGAGGAGGGTAGACAATTTTTTGAATGCCCCAGGTGAATGACAGAGAAGGAACAGATCATGTTTAAACATGATCAAAGTGATCACTTAAAGTGTGTTGTTTTCAAACACCTTCCTCGAGTGAGGTGAACAAGCTATCCATGATACGTCACCCCTGGATTTGAAGGTGCCCCCATGAGCACCGGGAGCTTTCTTCTCATCCCAGGACTGGGACAGCTGGCAGGTTTTGGGGAGGATCATTAAGATTGTGATTATGGCAGCTTCCCCAAAGCATGTTGTGAGGGGGTAAGATAAATACCCCAGGTGAGGGTCCCAGGCCCCTACTGGGCCAGCCCTCAGCCAAACTACTCATTTTGCCTTCACTTCACCAGCGTCTCCAAGGTGATGCAACCATTGAACACCATTAGGCTCTCTGCTCCCAATTTCCCATCTCTCAGTCTGGCTTTGAGCCCTGCAAGCTGAAATCTAAACTTTTTCCACTTTCTAGAGAAGTTCAGATCCCTTAGCTTAATGCAAGTGACTATGTTCTCTTAAATCAATGGCTGTAATCCTTTAGAGCTTCTAGACTAGACTTACTCTCCAGCATTTCCTAAGGCTCTGAAGTTCTAAATCATTGCCTTCCTTCAATGACCTATCTCCCAGTTTCCCTTAGCAGGACTTTCTGGTCTTGTCAGTAATTCCCCACCTTTTACAAATCCTGAAGGGCATGCACTATTTCTCTAGCACTTAAAGAGATGGCACAAACAACTGAGCTTGGTTCTTCAGCTGTTCCTACCATGTTATTACGCAGCTGATGCAACCCTTTCTAAATCAGAATGTCACCCCAGTCCTGATGGTCTACAATTGGAGTTCTGAACCTGTGGATCATGACCCTTTTTCACAGGATTGCATATCACATATACACATATCACATTTCATAACAGTAGCAAAATCACAGTTATGAAGCAGCATCAAAATAATGTTATAGTTGGGGGTCACCACAACATGAGGAACTGTACTAAAGGGCCATAGCATTAGGAAGTTTCAGAACCACTGCTCTAGGAAGAGCCCACCCTCGTTCCCAAGGAATCAGGGCAACATTTCCATTAAGTTGTGTGATGCTTTTTAGAGTCAATGATATTGTAAGCCAGGATCATGCTCTTCCACACAGCTTACAGACATACTTGCTCGGAGTCTTTTATCTATATGGTCCGACTGATCTTAAGCTAAGCACAATAGAAAAGATCTACACCAAAAAAAGTTATGCTAGAATGATTTTGTATAATTTGGGAGAGAGAACAATGGCCAAATCAGGACCAACAACTCTACACTATTACTTAGATTTTTATAACCTCAAAATTACCTTGGAACAAATTGTATTCTTCAATATGGGAATAAGCATTTAGTGCTTAAAATATGTCAGAAAATTGAGATGATCTATCACTCCCTTTCCAAAAAGTCCTTAGATGAAGAGACGTTATTATCTGGTACCTTCGTTGACTGATCTATTCATCATATTGGCCATTGTCACTGCCTTGCACAGAGCTTATCAGCCTTTCCTAGAATAACTGAGATGGCCTTAATTGGTCTTCCCAACTCTCACCTTCTACAAAGCAAGCCATGCTGCACAGAAGAACAATGTGTCCAAAGCACAAACATCACAGTGTAAGCCATGCAGCACAGAAGAACAATGTGTCCAAAGCACAAACATCACCATCGCACATCACTCATTTAGTTACCAAGCATTCTAAGCATTGTATACAGTCCCAGAAATGACAACAGTTTAACAGGGTAAGAAATCATTTCTTGCCATGTCGCACTGAACTGAGTGTTCTTACGGGAACCTCCCATTCTCCTATACCAGAACTCAGGGACTGGGGTGTATTTCCAGTGCTCTGGAAGCTGCAGGGTCTTAGAATCCTCCATGTACACAAATGGCTGAGGCAGAAAGAGATGGCTTCTAGGGAGGCTCAAGAATAGACTTGAGTTGAATATAATTTAATGCAGTCCACTGGCCATGATTCAATTGTAGTGCCTGACTACCTACCTGCAAGGGATGCTAGGAAATGCAATTCAGCTTTGTGCCCACTGTGGTCAAGCAGCAAGTCCAAGGAGTTCCTAGTCAGAAGAACACTTGTGCAATGTAACCAGAGACTACTCTTTCATTTCCCAGCTGCTCAGACCCAAATAATGACACAGAATCTATATTAATTACAGCACTGCTTGGCCGATAACTCAGGACATATTCCTAGCTAGCTCTTTAATCTTAAATTAACCCATTTCTATTAATCTGTGTTTTGCCGTGAGACTGTGGCTTTCCAGTAGGTTCTGGCATCTGTCTCCTGCGGCACCTACATGGTGTCTCCTTGACTCTGCTTACTTTCTCTCTATATCGCTGGCTTTGCTCTGCTTAGCCATTGGCCAAAACAGCTTTATTCATCAATCAATAAAATCCACACATATACAGAAGAACATCAGTGTAATGTACCCAGGTATGTTTTATACTTGAAGTTGTGATGTAATGGGTTTCAGGCAGAGCTGAAGCTGAGTTGTCAGTTTCGTCAGTGATTCTCTATGAACATGAACTTGAGAACCACTAATGCTCATTCCTGTCTGGAACTCAGAATTTCATATCCTTTCTTTGGTTTCCTTTCCCTGTACTGTGGGTTCCGTCCATCCAGTCACATTTAACTTTTAATAGTTCAAAAAAGCCAAGGTACCACTTGGCCCTACTTTGACTCAGTGTCTTATGTTTCTTCCTTGAAACTTCGGATCAACTCAACTATTATCTTTTGTATGGTCTGTTTCATCACCTTCCAATGTATGATTGAATACCTCTTCATTGAGTCTCTATGTGTCCTAAGTTTCATCTACTATGGAATCTTTATCATTCTTCTCTGTGTGTGTGTCTGTAAATGCTATTTAACCTTTAGTATCATAAAGGCTTAGGATATGGAGAGGGTTTATGCATCCATTTACTGAACTCAATAAAAAGTGAACAGATACTATACTTTGAAGCTACATGCTTCATTTGAATAGTGCAATATTTCTTGATTTTCTCCCCATTTACTGAACTCAATAAAATGTGAACAGATGCTATACTTTGAAGCTGCATGCTTCATTTGAATAGTGCAATATTTCCTGATTCTCTCCCCCAACAGATGTTATAGTATTCTTATAGTCGAATTTTATAGTTTAAGTTGGGGAGTGGGATCATTGCTTACATTTGATATGTATGATGGTTTGAATGAGAATGATCCCCATAGGCTCATAAATTTGATTGGTCCTCAGTTGATGGAACTGTTTGGGAAGGATAAGGAGGTGTGGCCTTGTTGGAGGAAGTGCATGACTGGGAGTGGGATTTGAAGTTTCAAAAGAATCATGCCATTCCCAGTTAAGTGTTCTTTCTGCCTTGCTGCTGAAGATCAAGATGTGAGCTCTCAGCTGAAGCTATAAACCAAATCAAGTGCTCTTCTTCTTAGTGGCCTTGGTCATGGAGTTTTAACATAGCAAGGGAAAAGTAACTAAGACAATATGGCAGAGGTAGGATAAGGATAACAAACTCAAGAGAATCTAATTAAAAGAGAGTAGCTCACAGTTAAAACATGGAGGTGTATGCTATGAAGGGGAGACCTAGAAACATAATCAGACAAAACACAAAGACTGCCTGAAAAAATCAGCCGCTAGTCACAGTGGGTAGCCAAGGGTCCACGGATCTTGTTTCTGATGCTGGACTGCTGTGCCCTCACCTAGTGCTCACATCTCCTAAAGACTGGCATTAACATGATGACTGTGCATCATTTAGAACACTGGTTCTCACCCTTCCTAATGATGCAATCATACAGTCCCTCATGTTGTGGTGCCCCTCCACCATAAAATTACTTTCATTGTTACTTTATAACTGCAATTTTTCTAGTTATGAATCATAATGTAAATATCTGTGTTTTCTTACCATCTTAAATGACCCCTGTGAATGGGTCATTTGACCCCCCCAAAGGGGTCTCTACTCACAGGTTGAGAACCGCTGTTTTAGAGGAAGGAAATGTAGTGTCCACACTGTACGTCATTTTTTCAGCAGGTTTTAGTTGTATGGGTGCAGATAACGAAGCACACAGTGACTCCACAGGCAACACTAGTCAATGGAGCTGAGATGATGAGCAAGTTTGCGAGTTTTACATGTTCTCTGGAAGCCAAGACTGAAAACCAAACATCAGTGAGAAGCTCTCCAACCCAAATGAACTGATTATGGCTGTGCTCTGATAACTGGTAACTCAGGATTTTTTTTTGCAAGCCTATTTACATTTTAGAGGCATCAATTATTCCTCCTGTTTGAAATACGTGGTTCCTGTAATCAATTGCTCTGAGTCAATGTTTAGAATTATTCATGAAAGAGTTATAATTTAATGGCGTTTGATAAGTACCAGCAGCAACATCCATTAATTTGATTAGTTTCCTATGGGCTGGAAGCTAAACCTGGCACACAGCCCTAAGTGAATCAATAATGTAGGGTCTGAGCATGCTCACTCAAGTCAGCCTTACCATTCTGTGGTCTAGCTGAGCACTGACTGCTGAGGAGTGCCCGGTATGGCGGGGATATGACTTGGTCCTGTTGTTCTGTCTCTTGGTGTTTTGTAACAGCTTACTTACCTCAAACTGTGACTATTAGAAGTTCTCCTATTCAGCTCTACCCTTGGTCTCAATTCCTGCTGTACCTCCCCATGATAGTGGGCAGAGCTGAGATGGATTTTTACTGTTTTAAATCAAAGGGCTTACATACACCATAGTACAAACATCACAACCGGAATATAAATCTGAACATTGAAGACAACAGGAGCCAGGGCCAAGATGCTGATTTTCTTGCCATGTACATCAATTTGAGAGAGTCATGCAGTGTCTGCCTGAGAGAGAGGAAAATGCTCTTTACCCAAGAGACCCAGAGGAGCCAGTAAAGGGGAAGGCGTGGTAGATGACACTGCAGAAGCCACAAAGGTATTGTCATAGCTACAGAGAGAGAGAGAGAGAGAGAGAGAGAGAGAGAGAGAGAGAGAGAGAGAGATTTTAAGCAGACCTGGGAGAGACCAAAGGAAGATCCAAGGACAGCCAGGACCTTGGTGTTTGGGGACTGAGTGGCTTGTATTCTGTGGCAGAGCAGTCCTTTGACTATGCATCAGATGGTGTTGGGGTCAGGGAAGCGGTAGAAATAGAGCAGTAAGATGACCTAGGCTTGGTTCAAGTCCTTCCCACAAAGCAAAGCATATGGGGAAAGGGAACACCCTCAAGCAAGAGAAGCCAGTTGGTAGGAACTTCCCAAACACTGCTAACAGTGGGACTCCTGAGCTACATCTGAGCATACCGGAATCCACAGGGGAGACTGAAAGTATGGCAGAAACCCCCTCAGGCAGCAAAGGCTGCTTTTGCTTTTTCCAACAGGTTACTTCTGAAAGGAAGATGGAATGAACAGTGCCTTAGTTAACTTTATGCAGCTGTTAAATACCTGACAATAAGGTATTTGACATTGACAGGAGATGCCAACCTAACCTCCGGCTGACCAGAACCTCTGGGTTTCTGAAGCATCACTAGATAATGAGAAGCATAAACCATTTGGTAGGGTCAAAATGCTCTCTCATCTCGAGGCAAGAAAGCAAAGGTGAGAGGAGGAAAGGCTCAGGTCCCACAAGCTCCTTCAAGAGCATGCCCTCAGTGACCTACAGACCTTCCTTAGATCCTGGTTCTGACGGACAGCTTCACCTCCCAATAGCGTCACAATGGGGAGCAGGCATGTAACATTGGGACCTTTGAGGATATTCCATAGCCAGACCGTTGTGTGTTAAGCTTTTTCAAAGATACAGTTCAGTGACAGTGGATGCATTTTTTATAGTTCTTGAGAGATCCCCCTAATCTATGTCTGCTGCCTCTCCTAAGGTTTCTGAGCTGGGTGTGGGGGGGGGGAGGGTGGCTGGGGCTGGAATCAGTTTATGCTTAGTCCTGAAGTAACATTTGCAGATTTGCACTTTCGAGGCTAGTGGGAAAACACTAAGTACTTTTAAGTAGGAAACGAATGAAGTGTGAATCTAATTAATCTTAATCAATAAAAACCTGGATTCGAATATTGGCAGGGGTTGGGGGAACCTGAAAGATCAGAGAACCAGTTGCTTCCTATCTGCCTCATTCCTTGGTCCCAAAAGCTCAGATCCTGTCTATACCCTACTTACCACTTCCTCTATCCACCTCCCGAATGCTGGGATTAAAGGCATGTGCCACCACTGCCCAGCTTCCATGGTTAACTAGTGGCTAGCTCCACCCTCTGATCTCCAGGCAAGCTTTTTTGTCAGAACACAAACAAACTACCATACAAAAAATGAGTTTATTCTATATATTTTAAAAATCAGTCTACCAAAATATTAGCGTCAAAACTCAATCAGGTCAGTAAAATAATTAATACAATTTAGTCTTGACTTTAATGTTTTAGGTTCCCTGCACAGAGCCTAACACAATTACCACATGGATGCCCGAGGACAGCACACCATATTGGCATCATTTTAATTGGCATTCTGGTTTACTGTGGTTCCTGACAGTATCTGGGGAGTAGACAGATGGTTGGACCATCCAGCTAAAGAACCCCAAAAGAGTCTCTTGTAACTTATTTCTTTATAAGGGCTAATGGTTGACTTCAAACATTTCAACTCACATAACAAAATGCAGTATTACTCAGAAAGGTATCCTAAGCCTGGAGGCAAAATAAGAAGGCAGATCTCTGTAGGCTTCCATACACAGTGTGCAAAAGTAGCAATTCCGTCCACTGTGTTCATGTAAATCCAGTTTCTATAAATAGCTCTGGTAAAATAACATTAATGTGAAGCCTCTTCATGGCTGGTGGTAGGAGTGGAGATCCGCTGCTCAGATCCCTCATACAAAGCATGCCCCATCTGCAGGGGCTCTAGTCAGCGAACAGCACTGTGCTGTTAGCTCCTTCCGGTCTGCCTCTGCACTTTTCAGGTAACTCCTTCCGGTCTGCCTCTGCACTCTGCAGGTAACTCCTTCCGGGTCTGCTTCTGCTGAAGAAGGCCTCCTTGTCCAGGAGCACAGCTTTCCCAGAAGCAATACACGTCCTGTTACTGAGCTATGGCACAAGGTGAGAAGAGCCACGGGATGACTGAACCCCACAGCAATGCCCAGAGGACACCCCTTAGGCAAGGACAGAGGCAAGGGGGGAACAGCATCACTTAGTAGACAGGTGCACAGCCAACCTGACACTACTTCTAATCACAGCTGCTGGGACCGAGGTAGTGGCTACAAAGGTAGTGGTTAAGGTCCATGGTGGGAAAGGTTGTAGAAGGCTGACTTAGAGCAACAGAATGATACAACTCCCAAACAACTGGTGCTGTGTGACAGAAAGTCACGATTCGTGCTCCACTCCTGGCAAAGAGAGCGTGGCTCCAAGTGGGCCTGCGTGTGGCAAATAAATGAGATATATGTTTGGAAGCAGTAAGAAGCTAATAGTTCTAGCTAAACTGCAGATTAGAGTCAGAGGCTCAGGGCTGTCAGTCTCACAGGTCCTAAGTGTCACTTGTGCAGTTTCTAAACCTTGAATTGTCCTGAAATACACAGTCCATTGACAAGAGAGAAAACTGGGCTCCCAGGAGGAACTATCTGGAAACAGCCAAAGTACATATCATAGTGACAGCTGTGCTAGTCAGTGACCATGTGTAGAGGGAGAGGGGGAGAGAGAGAGAGAGACAGAGACAGAGGGGTGAGAGAGAGAGGGAGAGGGGATGGAAGGGGAGAGGGAGGGAGGGGGGTTCTGAAAACTATTAAATACAGTCTGAATCAATGGTGATTCAGGTAGGGACTCCAGGTATCTTTGTTGTTTTTGTTTGTTTGTTTTTCTTTTTGAGACATGGATTTTCTGTATAGCCCTGGCTGTCTTAGAACTAGCTCTGAAGATCAGGCCAGCTTAGAGCTCACTGAGATCTGCCAGTCTCTGCCTCCTGAGGACTAGGATTAAAGGTGTGCGCCACCACCATCTGGTGACTGAAGGTTTCTTAATGACTTCTTGTTGGATTGAAAAATATTCAAGGGCTAAGTTACAAATGGAGTCCTGGCTGAAAGTCTGACTTTGTAAGTCCAAGGATAAGCCCCATCCACGGTCCTTTCTCTCGTCTTTGAATGTATAGTTGGGATTGACATATTTGACAGGTAAAGTAACTGTCATATTGTGTCTTCAACTATTGGAGTAAGAACCAAGTGGAAGCCTGGGAAACTGACCATGTATACCCAAGCAAGAGAATAAAGAAATCAAATGTAGAATAAATGTCATTCATAAAAATGTCTACATGCAGGAGTTGTCATTCTTCTTGTATCTGTTTAACTCACCAGTCTACAGACACTGACCAGATACTCCAGAGAGCAGGCTGCCACAATCTCTACCATTGCAACTGTAGCTGCCTCAGTGGTGGAAAATGTGGTATATTTGCAATAGTACATTGTCTTCATGTGTACAGCTATTAGTTTACCAGATACCTTCTTTCCTTAATCATGAGGAAGTACCAAAACCATAGCACTTGCATGGAGTTGAAAAATAAACTAAAAAAATGAAAATACCTAAAAGAAAAAAAGAAAAGACAAAAAAAGAAAAAGAAACTAAAGACATCACAACCCTCTGGATGTCCTTCATGTCTCTAGTGATAATGGATATCATCGAGAAGTGGTAGCCATATAAACAGTGTCAGTAGTGGGGACAAATCCCATAGGGTAGGATGGAGAAATAAACAGTAACACTTTAAAGGGTCCAATGGTCAGGAGCATCCTGGAATCTCCTTCCAGTTAGGGTATCTTGTGCTTCCTGTCACACCTATGGATACAGATGTTCGAAGGTGTGTGCCCCAAATGTTCTCATCTTCACACACACACACACACACACACACACACACACACACACAGAGAGAGAGAGAGAGAGAGAGAGAGAGAGAGAGAGAGAGAATATGAGAATATCTCCTGGTGTTCAATGGTTTGCTTGACTTACCTAACAAAAGATCTGAATATAAAGAAACAGGTATGAGAAAATGCCCTAGATGGCTAATAGGGGTCATAAAAGAATCTAAAGTGACATTAAGTAAGTCGTCACCAAATGTGACGATCTTTTAATCAGGCCCACCCCCCCACACACACAAACATTTACAATGAAGCAAGAATTAACCAGTGCACAGAATGACCAAGCAATGGATACCAGCCTCTGCTGAGATTGCCTTTGTTTTCTGAGCTCTTGTGTCTGTGTTTTAAAGAAAAATTGTGAGGCTATGTTATTGTGATAAAAGAAAAACAAACACAAAATAATAACTAGGCATGAATTGGAATAGGCAGATTGGACTGTGAGCATACATACAAGGAAACAAGTTAGGCCCCAAGAAAGAATGTCATGTTGTGAATGCTGTTTTGCTTATCAGAACCCAGAGGGGTTTTTCAGAAAAATCAGTTAATTTGTGCTCATTAAGACAGCAAAACCAATCTGTCAACCCGACCCTCTCTGCCATCTTCCTAGGAGCCTGGGGGCTGACTGACCATAAGCTATGGGAGACTTGGCTGCCTGGCTGCTGATTAGACTATCCTAGCAAGATGCCCCTGTGGATAGGAACGTTTAAATAAGTGCAGTGGGCTCTTTCTTCATTCCTTGGAGGTGTTCAAGGATTTTTTCTGAGGATGCTGGGATGCTTTGAAATGATCACCTTAGTTGAGCGATGCGGATCGGATGTCTGCTTGCATCCAAAGAACATGTTTATTCCTGCATCTCAGGAGCCAACAGCAAAGTATAAGATTTAAAAAGGGGAAAGACATGAGATCCACAGACATAGTCAGCCTTGGCCTCTGTGCTGGCAACAACATTCTTGTTGAGCAGAGGCTGGCATAGCTGATAATCCAAGACAGGTGGGAATTCATTTATTCTAGAATCATGAGGCCTGAGTGGCAATGGTATTCATCACTTAGTGATAAGGACAGCTGCTGGTGTCAGCACCTCTCCTGGTGCCGTTTCCCTTGCTGTTATCAGCAGAAAAGGCAACTGGTCTTTCATGGGTGCTGATCTGATATTGAACCGCCTTTATCAGCTGATGAAGGACCAACCAGGGCAGGCTTTTTTTTTTTTTTTTTTTTTTTTTTTTTTGGTTCTCTTCTCCAAATGGTGTACTTTAGAGCCAAAGTACTTTGTTTTGCCAAATAAATGTCTGTGTTAAGGAGCAGCTACTGCATTAAAGCAAAGTTGTGACAGGTGCATGTACCATTTCATTCCAGGAATCTGTAAACATAAATGCCTGGCCACACACAGAGTAAAACATTTCAGTGCCCATGTCAGCAAAATTCATGCTTTGAAAAGATCTCTAAACAGCACCTAAATTCCAACTTAATGAGTGCAGACATGAAATAATAAATGAATGATGAATGAATAAATTGGATGACGAATACATGGATTAGTACAACGTAAGCAGTATGACCGCTTTGCATAGCATTCTGCAAGCATTATGGCTTGTTATGGTTTTACTTTCAAATGTCCCTCACAGGCTCCTGGTTTGAACTCTTGATCCTCAGCTGGTGGTATGACTTGGGAGGCTTTCTAAGGGAACCCTTAGAAAGAAGGCGGGACCTAGCTAGCAGAGCAGGTTACTAGGCATAAACTTCTGAAGACTGTCCTTTACCCAGCTCACGTATGGCTTTCTAATCTCTCACGATGTGAATAACCTCCCCCACACATCCCTGCTGCCATCAACAGAGCTGCTCCGCCATGCTGTTCCCATCCTCACAAAGAAGGGAAACCATGAGACCAAACACATCTTTCTTCTTTAACATTGTTTCTGCTGGGTAGTTTGTTTCAGAGACTCAGAAGAAATACTATGTTCGTTTTCTAACTGCTCTCTTGAAATTGTCTTGTTCACATGACCCAGAATCCAGTAAAATGTCTCTGAAAGACCTTCATTTCAACACTTAACCTTGTTCTCCCACCTCAATTTCCCCTGCTTAAGGTAGATGATAAGTATGCTTGTACTCACCCCATTGCTGCTATGCATGTTGGCTACTAGAAAATGGCCCTTTTTAACCATGTGGGCCGATTCCCTGGAAACTCTGCCTCTTGGTGTGGATCCAATTTAGCTCTTTTCCACCAACCCTCCCAGCCCACCCCACTTCTAGCCCATTCTAGCCCATTTCCATTTCTTTGTATCAATCACTGATTCCCAGCAACACTCTCTACCAGGGACCCCCACATCCAGCACACTGCCTAGGACAGCAGCAACCAAACAGCAGAAAAGCCAACCACCAGAATACAAGACCAGATGATGACACCAAGAAATACCTCAAACACCATAACTCCAGTTAGCTAGATTCCAACACAGAAACACAAACCACCAAGACAATATGTCTATCCCAGAAGTCAGTAACTCTATTATAGTAGACTCTGAGAGTGCAATATAGCTGAAGCACAAGACAAGGACTTCAAAATAGCAATTATGAATATGTTCAAGGACCTTAAAGAGGATATGAGTAAATCCCTTAATGAAGTCCATTAATCATGTGGGTTGCTTCATGCTGCTGAACTGACACCTTTTCATAAATTTAATAGAGAATTGGGAAGTGTCCTGTGCCTGAGTTTCTGAGCTGCAGCTTTGGACTTTATTCTCATACTGCAGGAGCTCTTTATAGAAAACATAGAGATCACAGAGGTCAGGGTTCTGTGTCCCACGGCCCTTGTCCTTGTTCTAATGATGAACTGAAAACATGTCTACCCCTGGAGCCTAGATTCAGGCCCTTGGATCCCATTTGTTCTTCTGTAGACTAGTGTGAACACGCTGAAGCCCATCTTAGTGCTTCTGATGGTAAGACATTGTAAAGATATGACAGAGGTCTTTTTTTTCCCCCCACAGGACAGTTCTTAAGCCCATATACCAATTCACACATCAAAGTCCTTGCTATGTGTTAAGCAAAGTCCTTGCTTATAGTGCAAGACTGGGTAAACCGGGACTCAAAATTGCATTTGCAAAAGATCTAGCTCCTGTATTGTCATTCTTGGGTAGACTAGTTAGTTTATTGCATTAGGTATTCTGCTTTCAGGGAAGATGGTGGGTAATACTTGTGAGGTATATAAAGGAGGGGCTTGTGGAAGAAAAGGAGAAGCATTTGCTAGCCTAACATGGGAAGTTCCTCTCAAAAGCTACTCTTTGTAAACGAGTTCACACATGCTGGCTCATGTAATTGCCACACAGTTTCTGTGCCGAACAGAATTCTTGTCTCCATTTTTTTTTTTTTTGCAATTAGAAAAGTGACACCAGCTTTGAAACATGGGCCATGTTTAAGACACAACAAGAAGCAATGTCAAATTAAAATGATGAGACTCTACCGTGTGACACAGCCTGTTTGTGCTAGGCACTTACACTGTGGGCATGCAGCAGCCTGGGCAGATAGCCAAAGGCATGGAAGGCAGAGGTCAACTCATTCTGTCTTTGTGTCATTGTGGTCCTCTGCTGTGGCTCTACAAACAAAATTTATTTTTCATGCTCCCTTGGCAGCAACTGAGAGAATTTGAAGTAGGAAAGGCCCAGTCTCTCCAAATCGTATTTGACTACAGACATATTGCACGTTCTCACTCTCGGCAGGGTTTTGTAGGAATTAACACTCCAAGAATGTATAAATGTTTATTTCTTTGGCCAGTCTCTGCTGTGGTAGGCTTTCTCCTTTTGACCTTTCGAAAAACCGTTTTACTCAAACGTAGCCCCAAAGGGAAAAATGCCATTTGAAAGCTGCTGTTAGTTCTGTTACATGAGTCTGTTAGCGGAGGATTTTCCATGGCACTAAAGACAAGCAAAGGCCAAGAGGGTCTGAAAAGACAATATTCTTAATGATCAAATATCCTCCTATATTTTTGTAGAATGTTGGGATTTACGTAAGCAAAGTACTCTTCCCTCAAAACCATTCATATTCCACATCTCCGCGTCATCATGGTGAAATTTTCTTTAAAATACTTAACTATCAACAGGATGCTGCTAGCGTACGTGTTGTGTTTGAAGCACATTCTAGGGCAGCCAGTTGTCCTAATAGGAACTCTCATTTCTTGAATGACCAGCTACCAGGGTGTAGCTTTCATTACATCCAAAAGATCACACTCCAAAAAACCTCCTACAGTATTCGAGCTATGTTAGAGCAAAGGGCATTTTTGTTTTCGAGACTTAGTTCTTCACAATAATAAGAAAATTGGGGCTTTATAAATTAAATCACAATTGTTATTCTTTCTGGTGAAAAGACCCACGTTAGCCTGACCAATAGTTCCATAGTTCCCATCAGGCAGAAAATTGTCTTGCTACTGTGACAAAGAACCTGAGAAAGAAGCTTAAGTAAGAAATGGTTTGTTCCTTTGGATGTCAGTGTGGCAATTTCTCAGAAAATTAGGAAACAACCTTCCTCAAGACCCAGTAATACCACTTTTGGGTATATATCCAAAGGATGCTCAATCGTGCCACAAGGACATGTGCTCAACTATGTTCATAGCAGCTTTGTTTGTCATAGCCAGAACCTGGAAACAACCTAAATACCCCTCGATCGAAAAATGGATAAGAAAAATATGGTACATTTACCCAATGGAGTACTACACAGCAGAAAAAAATAACAACAGCTTGAATTTTGCAGGAAAATGGATGGAACTAGAAAACATTATTTTGAGTGAGGCAACCCAGACACAGAAAGACAATTACCACATGTACAAACTCATAGGTGGTTTTTAAACATAAAGCAAGGAAAGCCAGCCTATGAACCACAATCCCAGAGAACTTAGACAACAATGCAGACACTAAGAGAGACTTACATAGATCTAATCTACATGGGGAGTAGAAAGTAGAAAAAGACAAGATCTTCTGAGTAAATTGGGAGCATGGGGACCTTGGCGGAGAATTGAAGGGGGGAGGGGACAGGCAGGGAGGGGAGCAGAGAAAAATGTAGAGCTCAATGAATATCAAAAAAATAAATAAAATAAAAATAATGTTTCTACATGTGAAATGAATGTCAGAAACAAATCCAATTTTTGAGGCTAGTTTAATCATGCTATGCCTACAGTACGAACATCAATCCTAGAAAACTCAATGGTGTCTTCTCCCGGAGAAGGTGCTTTAAATTGATCCCCCAATGGCCATCCAGGTGCTGGTCCTGAATCAGAGGATCCTAGTTTCCTGGGGCTTACAAAAAGGTGACTAGATTCTCTCTAAATAATAATATACAGGTAGCCTCAAGGGAACCATTCAAGAAAGCTCCAGCCAGTCACCAAAAATGAAAGAGATATTCAGAACAATTTACAACAGCTGATTGTTCTAATAGGAACTCTCATATCGTGGCTAGCATGCTATCATTGCACCAGAAAGCCTACAAGGCAAGATATGCACAGTTTTATGCCCAGTTAGAGCATATAAGTCTAAATATGTGGTAGAATACTATCTAAGAACACCTCTATTATTTTTAGGCTACAGCAACACAGTTAGCCCATGTTACCTCAAACCTGAATATAAATAATGTGATGGTACAGATCATGAGTATCACGGTAGTGTATTGTGTAACTTATGGTGGAGAGATGCAGAAATGCATCTACTCTCCCTGCTGGGGCATCAGAGACAGGAAAAAGTCATGTCTCCACTCAAGTCTACCTTAGAAAAGCAACGAGTTTGAGGAAATAAGTTACAGGAATATGGGTGAGGTAGCATGGCAGTTTCCTCACTAAAGTCTACCCCAACCTGGGTGACAACTCAGGAAAGCTATATCCTTGGAGGTTCCTCAAGTATTTGTAGTCTGCTAGAGGATCAGAAAGACTCCTTTCCTCAGCAGTGGTATTGCTCACATAACATTGGAGGGGTCTTGTGAATCCTGTTAGTTTTAGGACCTTCCTGAGGCTTATAAGATTCTTACTTCCTAAATCTTAAGAAGGCTTCATTGGGATAAAATGTTTATTTGGAGAAAAATCACTAGCAGCTCTTCACCTCCTCCCCGGGGTCTTACACACTTTCTGCCACCTCTTCCACCATGTTCCCTCAACCTGAGAGGGGCGAATGTGGATATCTGGCTGTCTTATTTTTCATTATTGCCAATAGCCACTTGTTTTTGAAAGGTGATGGATTAGGAGTCTTTGCAGTCCAACAGCTTGTCAAAAAGTAAGTTTCCCTCCCTGACCAATTAGAGCTGACAGCAACCGTGATCTATGGACATAAACACAAATCATTTTCGTCACATTCATTTTGCTTCCCAAGCCACTAGCTTTTGGCTCAGTTTAAGTAGCAGATATGAATTCCATCATATGGTACGGACCTTAAATCTAATTGGAAATCAGTTGGTTATATCCATAATAGTTATAGTACTATTCCATCAGTGGGCCCAACTTTCCCCAGCAAACGGGTGCTATAGCATGCAAAATCCATGTTACAGCAAAACTATCGGACTTTTCCTGCAGCAGCGTGCAGGACACCTTCTGGCATGATGGAAACCAGTCAGCAAGGAGGAAGCTTCCAATTCTATTGCAGCTTGATTTCTCCATATCCTGCAGCCAAAGTACATGCTGCAATAGAGCTTAATGTCTAGTGCTGGCATGCAACTAATAACAGTGACAACTTTCAATGTTTCTGGGGTTCCACGCTAAAAACTCATAGGCAAGTATCCCACACCTGGCACCAGAATTTCCCCTTAACAATCTTATGGTTTCTGGGAATGTCTTTTGTCTTTTGCTGCTCACACAAAGTGCCTTCCTCGGGACTCCTTACGTTCTGCCTTTACTGATCTTCCTGATGCTTTTTACAAACATGAAAGACACTTGATGGTTAGAACTAATAATGAAACGTTTCTGAAGAGGGTGGTTGGGATCCCTGAAGCTTCACCTCATTCCATTCCAAGTAAGTGTCAGTGAGTTTTGAATGGATAAAGGGATCCTGAACAAATATCAACCAGACCCAATATAGCATGAGAAGATTTCACTATCATCAACCAGACCCAATATAGTATGAGAAGATTTCACTAGCAACAGGACCCAATATAGTATGAGACGATTTCACTATCAACAGGACCCAATATAGTATGAGAAGATTTCACTGTCATCAACCAGACCCAATATAGTATGAGAAGATTTCACTAGCAACAGGACTCAGTACAGTATGAGAGAGTTCACTATTTCTGTCAACTGCTCAGTCATAAAGAGTTGGGTATGGTAGCATGAATGGACAATACCACTGAGACCTCCATGAACCACAGATATTTTCCATGAGCCACCCATCTGCCTTTATCCTAAGGGGACTGAATCTGCTCCAGTGTCACTGTGTATCCTCCGACCCTTGATATGGTCTCAATGGGACTAGTACTGCTCAGCGTGACTCCCAACTAAGAACTGTGCTCTGGCCTTCCATGCCTAACAGTTTCCCTTTCTAGTGGCTCCACCTGGTTGTTAAAATGATCCCTGGATGGATGAACAATCTCCACCCTCAGTATACTTTCTTTTTGGAAGGGGAAACCCAACCCCTGAGTTAAGACTTACCTTCCGTATACTGTTGCTCTCAGGCTTCACTGTCTTCCAAATGCCAACTAGATATATAGCATGTCGTTTTCTGTTGAATTTTTCTCTAGGAACTCCAGCTTGATACAAACTTTGCTCATCTCCTTGCTTTGGAGAAGTTGATATGTGGGCTCTGTCCTGTTCTCATCTTCTCTGATTGCTTGTGCATTGTAAGCACCTCACTCATGGTTAAGGTCATTCAGATTTACACAAGTTTCTTTACCTCAGAAAACCATGGCCCACCAAAGAGCTCAGAAAAGCCACACAAGTCTCACACCAGTCCCAGAACCCTGCGGAATCAGCTTCTTTCCTGTCCTATAAACACATTTCTATCTGGCCCAGTGCATTTGGGTGTCAAATGCAGCCTCTCTCATCTTTAATTCCCCATGAAACACTTGTCGTTCTGTTATCTTGTAGTCTTTCATTCTCATGGGGACCACGGAGGGCAATCACCAGCTCCACATGAGCCAGTCCATCCTCAGAGGGCACTCACCAGCCACAAGAGCTAGTCCATCCAAGACTGACTTTCCTTGTATTCCTTAATGTCCTGCAGTCTTTGTCTCAAGGAGAGATGGATAGTTGTATTACTCAGTGTCTCTGCCTTCCAGAACTCACGCTATCCAATGCATCCCCTTGTTCCATAGTCTCATGAGCTGGTCTAGGACAGTATTTTTTTTTCATTGCTTGTTTAAAAGTTGTTTTCTCCCATTTCAAGAATTTCCATTGCTGGTTAGTGTAATTTTTTCTTAAAAAAACAAACTAGGTCATTGTTAGGGTTTCTGTTTGCAAGGTGAATTATGGATTTCCCCTTTCTTTGCAAGACTTGAGGGACAAGTCATGCAGGGAGCTCCAGGGAAGTAACTTTCATGCCTTGTCACCTTGGCTAAGGTAGACTTTTCAGCCACGAAGTTACCTTTGAGTCATACATGTGCCTATAAGCAACCCTTTGCTCATATTCTTATAAATATCCCCAGTACTTGTACTGGTTCACCAAGTTGGAATTTGGCAGCATTGTTATCAAATATTGGTCTGCCATTATCCTGTTTGTGCGAGTAGCTGTCTGTTTACATCTCCCCAGGAAAAGTCACATGATACAACTGGCCCCTGATCAGAGATCCACAGGGCCAAAGATGAGTTGGGTAGAAGTGGTTGTATGGCTCCTGGAACGAGCACTGTGCCAAGCAACTGAGGCAGCTTCCCGCAAAGGTGGAACATGGACAGAAGAGAGCCTGTTATGCTACCTTTCTCTGTGTGGTACGGGATGTTGTCTCCGTACTGCAGTTGTGGTTGCTTGCTCCCTGAAATGTGGCAGGATATGTGACTAAGTCCCAACTTTCTGAAATCCTTGAAAGGAAGCCCAGGGTGGCCATCATCCACTGGTTGTCCCTGGGGACATGCCTCATAAGCATGAGGGTAACCCCAAGGAGCTGCTGGATTAGAGAATACATGGCACCCTCTATAAGTAACATGCATGGGGTCAGAATCATAAGCAGGCTATTCTGTCATTCACATGCTTCAGTAAGGGAGTAATTAAAATGGGAAAAAGACACACGGCCTCTGCAATAACCTCTGATTTAGAAAGAAAAGGTGTGGTAATTTGAATGTAATTGGCCCCCATAAGCTCATAGGGAGTGGCACTATTAGGAGGTGTGACTTTGTTGAGGTAGATATGGCTTTGTTGGGGGAAGTGTGTCACTGAAGGCAGACTTTGAGGTCTATATATTCAAGCTGCACCCACTGTTCTAGGCCACTTCCTGTTGCCTTCGATCTCGAAGATGTAGGACTCCCACTTCTCCCAGCATCATGCCTGCCTGCATGCCACCGATGTTTCCTGCCATGATGATAATGGACTAAACCTCTGAAACTATAAGCCATGCAATTAATTGTTTTCTTTATAAGAGTTGCCATAGTTGTGGTGCCTCTTCGCAGCAAAAGAGACCCTAACTAAGACAAGAAGGAAAAAAGAGAAGAGAGAGCTGGTGGCTGGCTGTTTCATACGGCTGGCAGGGCACAAAGGAAAGAGAAACAGCTCTTACTACCTATGTAACCTTGGGATGAGGTGTGGGGTATAGTGGTATATTATTTGTATTTTAATAAATAAAGCTTGCCTGAAGATCAGAGGGCAAAGCAGCCACACAGGCCAGACAATGGTGGCACACACTTTAATCCCAGGAGTTGGGAGACAGAGGCAGATGGATCTCTGTGAGTTCAAGACCACCCTGGGCTACACAAGATTGAATCTGTCTAAAAGAGAAACAGAGCTCACGCAAAGGGGATCCCGGAACTTGGGATTATCCACCTTTAATCCTAGCACTAGGGAGGTGGAGACAGGAAGGATATGGATGGGCAGAGAGAGGAATATAAAGTGGAAGACGCAAGAATTCAGTGGAGTGTGGAATCTGAGGAGTCATGGATACAGAATCCTACCCCTTCCTTCTGAAGATTTGGTGAATTAGTGAAAGGTCTTTCTAGTGGTTGGCTACTTTGCTTTGTGATCTTCAGGTTGAACACCATTATTTGTCTCTGGGTTTTTATTATTTGTTCTACAGTGGGGGGGCAGCTGGTAAACCTTCTCAACTTTAGAAACTTCCTGCAATTTATGAGTTCTTTTCTTCCTGAGGCATCTCCCTTCGAGAAGGAGTTTATGTATTGAGAGGAAATTATTGCGCAAAACAGTGGCAGAATCAGAGAAGGGGTTATATTCACAGACCATATACCCATGCCTGAAAGGCATGAACCAAGACTTTAGGATGTGAACTTTAGAACATACAGCTCCAGGAATCATCATGCAGAAGATTCCAACGCCACACATAATTTGCAAATCAGTAGCAAGGAGGAACAAAGAAGCAAGCAAATGAACAATGGGAGAAGGACTTTGAGAGTCTGGGAAGGAAAGCCTGCAGAACTAGCAGGCAGAACATAATGGCCTTTCCTCTGGACTCTGTGTCCACACATCGTAGTTCACCAAAATTAGCTCCTTTGAGTTTCATCAACACGAAGCCCGGTGTACATTTATTTGTTTGAATTACTCTTAGAAAGTATCTGCAGAATCCCTTAGAGCACTCATGTTCCTGCTTCACACACAAAATGCTGGAAGCCGTGTATCAGAACTTCATGTGTGACATGGAGTCTGGAAGTTAGGAGCTAGTGAGGATAGGCAGAAAGAGCGCTTAATAGACCTTCGGCAGACTGCGTTAATACAACCAGCTAGAGGTAGGCTATCTACTGTCAGTAACCCAAGACGTTAAATTCAACTTTGTTATAATGAACAAATGGCTGTTAATCTCCTAAATCTGGTTGCACGTATAAACAAAGATCTTGGAAGTAATCACTCTTATCTCTAAAAGAAGGAAAAGCTGAACACATTGAAAATCCACACTCTTCTTGGACTCATCAGAAAATTGAGGTCAAGGGGCAAACTTCCACCCTAAAATTTAGAAAGACAGATGAACACAGTGTTAGGAGGAGTAAGCACAGAGGATCTCAGTGCAGGTAAGTGTAACTAGAACAGGATATACAAGAGCCCCAAAGTGGCAATGATACCTAAAGGATAATTTTTATGAACTCCTAGATGCTGACCTTGAGTTAGGTTGGTAGTAGAACTCTTGAGTGCTAAGTACTGCATCTTAAGGGGCTCTTACATTTTTCTAAGTTTTATTTCCAATAATACTTCTGTTCTCATGGTGACCAGCGAAGAGAGCAAAACGATCAACTCCTATTTCCAGCAGAGGAGGAAAAAATTATTTTAGGGTAAAAAAAAGCATGCTTCACAACAGAAGCCCCCTCTCTCAGATAGCATTTCTAGATCCTCATCCCTCCCAAGAGGAAGGCAGTCATCCATTTCCTTTCCTTTGCAGTCTTCCTAACCAATGTGTACAGAGAAAGCACAATTGTAAGAAGTACTTGGGAGACTTACAGTCTCACCAGCCCACTAAAAGAGAGATTTGGGACTGGAGAGATGGCTCTGCAGTTAAGAGCATCTGAATTGAGTTCCCAGCACCCATCCCAGCTTACAACCATCTACAACCAGCAGATCCAACATCATCTGATACATGTACAAACTTGAAGGCAAAACACACATCCTTCAATAAAACCAAATATCTAAAAACAACTCTTGAAAAAGACCAAGATCTCATCATAAAATTACAAGTTGCTTCTCTGACGCCATATTTTCTCACCATCTCAACAGGCCCCTGAGTAACACAGAAGACTGAATTTGAAATATCTGCAAGATGAAGATTCCATATAAGGAGCAATTCTTTGCAAAACATCCAGATAACAGGGGATACATAAAACCAAGCACTCCAGCAGCACCTACAGCTGTGCTTAACATTAAACACAGCCCAACACTCAGCAAGAAAAGCATAACATTTTACATTAAAGGCCCATTTTCTTCACTTCTTATTATGTCATATATGTCCACAATTAACAAAACATTATAAGCCAAAAAAAGGCAAAAACAAAAGAATACGAGGATACAAAGCAAGTAAAATAATCAGAGATAATCAAGTTTGGAATTAGGAGACAGGGAATTTAAGCGATATGATTATTGTGTTAAGTTCTCTGATGAAAAAGTAATCATCATAGTAGAGTAGATGAGTTCTGTAAGCAGAGAAGAGAGACACTTTAATAAAAATAAACAGCAATGGAATTGAAGATACCACAGCAGAAATGAAGGATATCAGGTCAACAAGATGAGTTACGTGCTTTCCACTAAGCCTAATGATTGGAGTGTAATCCTGGGACCCAGAGGATGCAAGTATAGAACTGGCCCCTATGGCTGTCCTGTGACCTCCCCTGGTGCACATGGGCATGTGTACACACACACACACACCACCACCACCACCACCACCACCAACAACAACAACAACAACAACAAATAAATGGATGTTAAAAATAAATAATGAAACTATCTTTGCTGGACTTAGACAAAGAAAACATTAATGGACTGGAACATGGGGTAAAGACTGAAACATGAAGACGAAAAATAGTACAAAGTAAAATAAATAAGTTATTCAAGAAAAATAGTGGGCAATTGCCAACACTGAAGCATGTATGTATTTGTAGTGTAAAAAGGAAAACAGAATGGCAAAGAAAGAACCTGAAGTTGATAACTCCTAAGATTTTCAAAACTGACTGTCTATACTCATCCTGTCAGGAGCAAAGATAGTCTCATGCCTCACTTTGGCTATCAGACTGCAGAGACAATAGGCCCAAAGGAAGGGGAATTCCCCCAGGAATTTCATGTAGGTTAAAGGGAAGTGTTGAAATTCTAGTGCTAGCAAGAGCGGAAACATAGCTCCTGGAAAGAGATTTCACAGTGATGGCAACTTGGAGGGCAGATCTGGAGCCCAGAGCCCAGACAATGATGTGTCAGCAACGGGTAGGACAACCCATTGGCCAGGACTACTAAGCGAGGAATACTTCTTACACTCTTTTAAACCTTAAACTTCATGTTAGGACCTCCGTAACAGACCAAGGTGGAGGACCAGGTGGGGTCATTGAACTCTATTTGTTCCTCTTCCCTCTGTAGCCACACTGAATACATTTCCTTTTCCTCTGCTTTTCACTTAGACTTGTTTCTATAAGTGGCCATTGAGAGGGATGGCCAAACCTAGCATCTTAAAGCTGCTGGGACTTAGTCTCTAACCTTAAAAGCCAGGAAAAAGAAACACTTGGGAGTTTATTAAACAGGATAAGTACCAACTTAGAAACTCCTAGGCATTAGTCAATGTAGTCAAATACTCAAACTAAATAAACTAAAAGACAATGAAAAAAATGAAGAAGCCAAGGGAAAAGTCTTAGGAGCTAGATCTATGTAGAAATAAGGGTGAGAATTGTATGGATGGCTTAGCAGAAACCAGGAAGGCAGGAATAAACTAGAACAAGACTTTTAAAGTGCCTCAGTACAACTCAATAACCTGGGGTTTTATATCCAGAAATTTTTCTTTCTAAATGAAAAAATTAAAGAAAATAAAGGCTCCTTTGAACAGAATATAAAGGCTTTCATTGGCAGTATGGCATCCCTAGGAGAAATGTTAGTTCTTCAGAGAGAAGAAAAATTGAACAGGTCAGGATTCTGACTTCTCAAAAGAAGGGGCTAGTGTCTGTGACAGAATCAAATAAGAAAATCTCTTCAAATGCTCAAAACTAAGTATAGTTAATAAACTGAGAGGAGGAGGAAAATGGGATCCTATAAAATTTTCTATTAAACCAGGGAAAGAAAATGTAAAGAGAGGGCAAGATTTTCTAAAGGAACAAGTAGAAAATGGCTACAAGATGGCAGCTATTAAGCGAATGAGAGCAGTTGGCTTAAACATCTGCAATTAGCAGTCTCACAGTTCTGGGGACTTGAAGTCCAGGAGCAAGGTTCTAACAGGCTCAGTTTCCTGGCTCACAGACAGGCTTTGTACCGTGCCCTCAGACAGCGCTTCCCTAGTCTATGCTGAGCAGCAGCACATTCAGGCACAGTGTGATTGAATGACAAGGTGAGGAGGGGGACAGATGAGGTGACGAGTTAGCGGACACACACACACACACACACACACACACACACACACACACACACATGAATATATATGCATATATATGAACATATACTAAATATATACATATATAATCATGAAAAATATTAAAATGAAACCAAATGCAAGATGCAGAATTTTCATTTCCTCTTCTCATTACTGTGGCTAAACTCCTAAAAAGAACCACTTTAAGGGAGCAATTGATTTTTGTCATGGTTTGATGGTGAAGGCTTGACGGGGAATGCAGAAGCAGCTTGTGGATGTGGCAATAGGGACACAAAGCTGTTTCTCCTATGCTGGAGACCAGTAACAGAGAGGAAATGTAGGCCTGTAGATAGCTTTCTCCTTTCCTTTGGTGTTCAGTTCCGGACTCCGGGTGACAGGGTGCAGTTGCCCACACGTAGGGAAAGTGTTTTTTTCCCTTCAGTTCGTCCTCTCTGGTAAAGTACTCAAGGATACAGTCAAAGATGTGCCTCTTTAAATCCCTAGGTGTTTCTCACAGTGCTCATGATAACAATTAAATTTAATAATTGAGTAACCTAGGCCAAAGTAGGCCTGAGACAACGATCTCCACCTTGGGCTGGAGCAGGATTGAGGTAACAATTTCTACAGGAGTGAGACTGAACCAGCTATCTAGGCTGGAGTGGGCCTGAGGAAGCAAGCTCCATGGGAGTGGGAGCTGGGAGCCAATCTAGTCCTGGGACACTGGTGGACCAGGAGTGAGCTATCGACCTGGTCCAGAGCAGAGTAGAGACAGGGAACTCCACCAGAACAGGTAAAGAGGAGTAACTGCTGAGTGAGTGAGCCAGAGCCAGAGACACTGAGGGTTCTGACACATGAATCTGGGATCATCAAAGGAGTAGACCTAAGCCAGGACCCCTGTGGGTCTGGACATGAGTCTAGGACCTCCGAAGAACTAGGCCTGAGCCAGGACCTCTGCCAGTTTGGGCTTGAATCTGGGACCTCTGAGGGAGTAGACAGGAACCAGAGATCTCTGCAGGGCCAGGTATGAGTCTGGGACTTCAGAGGGAGTAGGCCTGAGCCAGGACCTCTATAGGTTCGGTCACTGGTCTGGGACATCAAAGGGAATAGGCAGGAACCTGAAACCACTGCAGGTCCGAGCATGAATCTGGGACCTCTCAGGGAGTAAGCCTGAGCCAGGTCCTCTGCAGTTCTGGGCACACCCGAGCCTGGAAACTCCGAGGCAGTAGACCGGAACCAGAGAACTTTGCAGGGCCAACTCTAAGTAGGGGATCCAGACCAGGATTTACAGAAATAGGTCAAAGCTGGTAAGGTAGGCCAAAGTAGGCCTGAGATAACAAATTACAAGGGAGCAGAGCAAAGCACAGGAGCGCTGAGCTATCTCCAGGAACACAAAGTAACTAACTAAGTAACTAGAATTGTGGCACTGACTGTATCACTAGGAAAACCTTTGGATTCACTGGCACCTAGAAGATTAATCAACTGAATCTCAGACAGCCTTAACCACATCTATTAGAGGAAAATAAGAGTAGAAAACGTACTAACACACGCAACATCACAAAGAGCAATGCAACACCAGTAAAACCTAAAGATGCTACAACAAGATTTGAACAACCAAATATAGATGAAGCAGAAGAAATTGACCTAATAAATAGCTTCAGGAGAATGTTTGAAACTCTTAAAGAGGAAATGAGAAATTCCCTCGAAGAAATGGAGGAAAAGACAAACAAAAAATTGGAAGACATCAGCAAATCCATCAAAGAAAAGCAAGAAAAATAAATCAAACATATGAAAGAAACTATTCAAGACTTGAAAACTTAAATAGAGACAATAAAGAAAACAGAAGCTGAGGGAATTATAGAAACAGAAATCATGAGAAAATGATCAGGAACCACAAACACAAGCATGAACAGCAGAATATAAGGGATGGAAGAGAGAATCTCAAGTGCTGAAGATACAATAGAGGAAATAGACTCATCAGTTAAGGAAAACATTAAATCTAACAAAAGCTTAATCCAAAATATCCAGGAGATATAGGATGCCATGAGAAAGCCAAATATAAAAATAATAGGTATAGAAGTAGGAGAAGTTCAACTCAAAAGCACAGAAAATATATTTAACAAAATCATAGAAGATAACTTTCCCTACCTAAAGAAAGATATGCCTATGAAGATACAAGAAGCTTACAGAATACCAAATAGACTGGATCCAAAAAATGTCCTCTTGCCACATAATAATCAAAACACTAAACATACAGAGTAAAGAAAGAATATTAAGAGCTGCAAAGGAAAAAGGCCAAGTAACATATAAAGGTAGACCTATTATAATTACACCTGAATTCTCATTGGAGAAAATGAAAGCCAGAAGGTCGTGGTCAAGCATTATGCAGACATTAAGAGACCACAGATGACAGCCCATATTACTAACCTAGCAAAACCTTCAATCACCATAGAAGGACAAAACAAGATATTCCATGACAAAACTAGATTTAACCAATACCTAACCACAAACGCAGCCCTACACAAAATACTAGAAGGAAAACTTCAACCAAAGAGAGTTGGGTACACCATCTCATAGCAGCATATCCCAAAGAAGGAAAAAATCTGCACAAATTAACATCACCAACAATGACAATTAAATTAACAGGAGATAGCAATCACTAGTCATTAATATCCCTTAATATAAATGGACTCAACTCACCTATAAAAAGGCACAGGCTAACAGATTGGATATGAAAACAGAATCCATCCTTCTTCTGCATACAAGAAGCATGTCTCAGCCTCAAAGACAGACATCATCTCAGAGTAAAGGGTTGGGAAAAAATATACCAAACAAATGGACCTAAGAAACAAGCAGGTGTAGTTATGCTAATATTAAACAAAATAGGCATCAAGCTAAAATCAATATAAAGAGACAAAGAAGGTCATTTCATATTAGTCACAGGAAAAATCCATCAAGAAGAAATCTCAATACTGAACATCTATGCCCCAAATACAAGGGAACCCTTATATGTATAAGAAATACTTCTAAAGCTTAAATCATACATTAAACCCCACACACTAATAGTGGGAGACTTCAGCTTTCCACTTTCACCACTGGACAGGTCAGTCAGACAAAAAATGAACAGAGAAATAAGGGAACTAACAGATGGTATGACTCAAATGGACTTAACAGACATCTATAGAATATTCCATCCAAATATATACCTTCTTCTCAGCACCTGATGAAACCATCTCAAAAATTGACCACATACTCAGTATCAAAACAAACCTCAACAAATACAAAAAAATTGGAATAACCCAATGTACCTTATCAGATCACCATGGTTTAAAACTAGAAGTCAACAGCAATACTAATTCCAGAAAACTCACAAACACATGGAAATTAAATAATGCTCACCTGAATCACCAATGAGTCAAGGAAGAAATAAAGGGGGAAATTAAAGACTTCCTGAAATTCAATGAAAATGACCACACAACATACCCAAATTTATGGGACACAATGAAAGCAGTGTTAAGAGGCAAGTTCATAGCACTAAACGCCTTCATAAAGAAACTGGAAGAATTCCACACTAGCATTTCATTAGATGCTGAAAAAGCTTTTGAGAAAATACAACATCCCTTCATGATAAAGGTCTTGGAGAGAGCAGGGATACAAGGAACATACCTAAACATAATAAGGGCAATATATAGCAAGCGAACAGCCAACATCAAACTAAATGGAGAGAAACTGCCAGCAATTCTACTGAAATCTGGAAAAAGACAAGGTTGTTCACTCTCTCCATATCTATTCAATATGGTTCTTGAGGTCCTAGCTAGAGCAATAAGACACCAAAAGGAAATCAAGGGGATACAAATTGGAAAAGAAGAAGTCAAACTCTCACTGTTTGCTGATATGATAGTTTACATAAATGATCCCAAAAATTCTACCAAGGAACTTCTACAACTCATAAACACTTTCAGTAATGTAGCAGGATACAATATTAACTCAAAAAAATCAGTAGCCCTCCTGTACACAGATGACAAAAGGTCTGGGAAAGAAATAAGAGAAACAACACTCTTCACAATAGCCACAAATAGCATAAAATATCTCGGAGTAATTCTAACCAAACAAGTGGAAGACATGTATGCCAAGAAATTTAAATCTTTGAAGAAAGAAATTGAAGAAGACACCAGAAAGTGGAAAGATCACTGATGCTCTTAGGTGGGTAGAATTAACATAGTAAAAATGGCAATCTTACCAA
Source organism: Ondatra zibethicus (assembly GCA_004026605.1). NCBI lineage: Eukaryota > Metazoa > Chordata > Mammalia > Rodentia > Cricetidae > Ondatra > Ondatra zibethicus. The sequence continues at coordinate 95,024 of PVIU01006897.1, forward strand.
AAGCAGTCTACGCTTTCAAAGCAATGCCCATCAAAATCCCAGCAAAATTCTTTACAGACCTCAAAAGAATGGTACTCCACTTCATATGGAAAAGCAAAAGACCCAGAATAGCCAAAAACAATCCTGTACAATAAAAGAACTTTGGAAGGCATCACAATCCCTGACTTCAAACTCTAATACAGAGCTACAGTACTAAAAACAGCTTGGTATTGGCATAAGAACAGACAGGAGGATCAATGGAACCAAATAGAAGACCCAAATATTAATCCACAGACCTTCAAAGTGGAAAAAAGAAAGCATATTTAACAAATGGTGCTGGCATAACTGGATATCAACATGTAGAAAAATGAAAATAGACCCATATCTATTATCATGCACAAAACTCAAGTCCAAATGGATCAAAGACTTCAACATAAAGCCAGCAACACTGAACCTTATAGAAGAGAAAGTTGTAAGTACACTTGAACACATTGGCACAGGAGACCACTTCCTAAATATAACCCCAGGAGCATAGACACTGAGAGAAATAATTAATAAATGGGACCTCCTGAAACTGAAAAGCTTCTGTAAAGCAAAGGACATGGTCAACAAGACAAAATGACAGCCTATAGAATGGGAAAAGATCTTCACTAACTCCACATCAGACAGAGGTCTGATCTCCAAAATATACAAAGAACTCAGGAAATTGGTCATCAAAAGAACAAATAATCCAATAAAAAAAAATGGAGTATAGACCTAAACAGAGAACTCTCAACAGAGAAATCTAAAATGGCTGAAAGACACTTAAGGAAATGTTCAACATCCTTAGTCATCAGAGAAATGCAAATCAAACAACTCTGAGATTCCATCTTACACATGTAAGAATGGCCAAGATCCAAAACACTGATGACAACTTATGCTGGAGAGGTTGTGGGGAAAAGGGAACACTTCTGCATTGCTGGTGGGAATTCAAGCTGGTAAAGCCCCTTTGGATGTCAGTGTGGTGGTTTCTCAGAAAATTAGGAAACAACCTTCCTCAAGACCCAATAATACCACTTTTGGGTATATATACAAAGGATGCTCAATTGTTTCACAAGAACATGTGCTCAACTATATTCATAGCAGCATTGTTTATCATAGCCAGAATCTGGAAACAACCTAAATGCCCCTTGGCTGAAGAATGGATAAGGAAAATGTGGTAAATTTACACAATGGAGTACTACACAAAAGAAAACAATATCGACATCCTGAATTTTTCAGGCAAATGGATGGAGCTAGAAAACATTTTGAGTGAGGTAACCCAGACCCAGAAAGACAATTATCACATGTACTCACTCATAGGTGGTTTTTAAACATAAAACAAAGAAAACCAGCCCACAAGTCACAATCCCAGAGAACTTAGACAACAATGAGGATCCTAAGAGAGACTTACATTGATCCAGTCTACATGGGAAGTAGAAAAAGACAAGATCTCCTGAGTAAATTGGGAGCATGGGGATTTGGGAGTAGGGCTGAAGGGGGAGGGGAGAGGCAGGGAGTGGAGCAGAGAAAAATGTAGAGCTCAATAAAATGAATTTTTAAAAAAAAGAAAAAAAAGATTGCACCCTTGGAAAAAATTTAATAATCATGTGGCATAAATAAATGCATGCAGATACAGACATATTCTTTTATTTTTTTTATATATTGTTTTGTTTTATTTTTTCCATTCAAGAACATAATTAAAGAAATAAAATTTTTACCTTTCTTCCCCTTCTCCCGGTCCCCTCCCACTACCCCCCACCCCTCCTCCCTCCACCTACTTCCTTGAAAGAGGACATGGTGCCCTGCCCTGTTGGAAGTCCAAGGCCCACCCCCATCCCTCCTGGCCTAGGAAGGAGTGCATTCAAAAAGACTCGGTTCTCAAAAAGTTAATACATGCAGAAGAGATAGGTCCTGGTGTCATTGTTGATGGGTTCTCCATCTGCCAACTTTCGCCGCCACATTCAGAGAGTCTGGTTTGATCATATGCTCATT
>PVIU01006898.1:0-96913 GCA_004026605.1 Ondatra zibethicus
AGGGAGGGAGAGAGCAGGGAGGGAGGGAGAGAGCAGGGAGGGAGGGAGAGAGCAGGGAGGGAGGGAGAGAGCAGGGAGGGAGGGAGAGAGCAGGGAGGGAGGGAGAGAGCAGGGAGGGAGGGAGAGAGCAGGGAGAGATCTGGTTAGGGACCTGAACTTCTTGTGCTGGATCACAGTCATGCTATGCTCACACTCAGAACTGGATAGCTCTGGATCTGGGGAAGCAGCTGGCAGAAACTCCTAAGGATGCTCATCTTGCCAAGACTTGGAGCAGTGGAGATGGTTTTTGGTGCCTGGAGTTTTTAATCTTAAAGGAATACTTTTCATCCAAACCTCAGCCACCGAGGAGTAAAATCTGCAGCCCTTGCTGCATGCCTCTTTGTTTCTAATCTCTAGAGGTAGCTGCATTCCTTCTAGGTGTTTTTTTTAAATTTAAAATTTTTTTTTGGCTTTTCTGTATTTTCAATGTGCATCTATCATCTTTAATTTTAGAACTGTGATTGTACCCTGCCTTCCAGTTATGGATGATGGAATGAATCTTTCCATCAAAACGTCTCTTCTCAGCACATGACTGCTTCCTGCTTTCTCTGTTTTGGGAAGCATGGCGAGCAGCGGGACTATAGCTGCAGACGCCCAGAGCAGGCTCTGTGCACTGAGAATCACACACATTTCCTGCCTTCTTATAGACTCTTCATTTCCCTTGAATTATGTGTATGGTACCTGATTTTCTGTTTTTTAAAGTATTTGTGATCTCAATTTTTTAAACAAAATAGTTGATTTCTAATATGTGCACACTGATGATGGGCATCATTTGAGATGTGTATGCAATGTGCAGCAATTGCATCAGGACCAATGGCATTTCTCGGTCCTGGGGCTCCTCAGTCTCTACTATCTACTTCACTTGGAATCTACAGTTATGATTGTAGACTATAGCTGCCCTACTGGGTACCTCTGTGGCCACCGCTTTTCAGCTGCCTTTGGTACCTGTTACCCATCCTTTAACTTTCTTCCTCTTATCCTTGTGTCTTAGTTAGGGTTTCTATTGTGAAAAGGCACCATGACCACCACAACTCTTACAAAGAAAACATTTAATTGGGGTGGCTTGCTTACAATTGTCTAGAGGTTTAATCTTTTGTCATCATGGTGGGGATCATGGCAGTGTGCAGGCAGGCATGGTGCTGGAACTGAGAGTCCTACAGCTTGCAGGCAACAGGAAGTGGTCTGGCTGTCACACTGAGGGAAGCTTGAGCAAAAGAGACCTCAAAGCCTGCCCCCACAGCGACACTTCCTCCAACAAGGCCACACCTCCTAACAGTGCCACTCTTTTGGGGGCCATTTGCTTTCAAACCTCCACAGCCTGTTCACCTCTAAAGACCTCTATCCATGTCTGTTACTATGTAATCTGCATTTCTTTGTCTGTATAAATGACAGAGTAATGAAATATTTTTCTTCTCATGATTGGGTTGTTTCACCTAATATGATGCCTTCTAGTTCTATACATGTTGCTACAAATGGCAGACAGATATATCATTGTGTATATATACTCCATTTTAAAAAATCTATTTACCTGCCAATAATATATTAATTGGTTCTATATCTTATCTATCATGAACAGTGTGGCATCAACAGATGATTTTATTTTTCTTTATTTTTTTTCTCTCTCTCTCATACACACACACATACAGAGAGCTTTTATAAAGAAGTCTGGAAAGAGGTGCTTTGTGCATTTTTCACTATATTCCTGCCTTTTTTGGTAACAGCCATTCTGACTGGGGTAGGGTGGGCTCAGTGTAGTTCTGATTGGCATTTTCTTGATAATCAGTGGCTTTCCCCCATAAAATTCTTGACATTTGTATGTCTTCTTTGGGAAAGTGTCTATTCAAGTCACTTTTCCATTTTAAAATTGGTTCCAATCGTGTTTGGTTCTATCCAAGGTCTCTGGGCCATGTCCAGCCTTACTACAAGGGGAGACGCTTAGTCCTACTGCGACTCGATATGCCATGCTTTGTCGACACCCATGGGAGGCCTGCCCCTTTCTGAACAGAAACAGAGGAGGAGTGGGTGGGGGCAGGCAGAAGGAAGGTGGGTGAGGGAATGGGAGAAGAGGGAGGAAAAACTGTGTTTGGGATTTAAAATAAATAAATTAATAATTTTTTTACTTGGCTTGTTTTTTACCTCTTTGGTCTTTTGGTTCTTTACTGTCCTGGACAGTGTCCCTTTGTCAGGACAATGGTGAAGCAGGTTTTCTCCAGCTCTGGACTTCGTTTCTTCACCTGGGTGACTGAGTCCTTGGCTGAGCAGTAGCCTCCTGCTCTCTGACACTTGTTTACTCTTGGTTTCGCAGCCTGGCATCTTAGGGTCTTGTCCAAAATAGACCAAAAAGTCTTGGTCTAGTGCAAAATCTTGAAGCATTGCCCCTGTTTCCTTAATAGTAGTTTCATAAATTGGGGTCTCACATGTTAGGTCCTTCATTTTCAGTTGATTTTGTTTGTTTTATTAGGTGAGAATGAAGATTCCATGTTTCCTGGTGCCATTTAAAAAATAAAAAAGATCATGTTGCTTCTCCAGTGTGTTATCTGTGTGTCATTTGCTCAGTTTTCTGTTACTTCTTTATCCTCTGGTACACATTATACTAGAAATATTTTCCAGATACATGGCACAGTCTCAGTATTTGCTTCCACTACTCTTCAGCTGGCTGGTTGCTTTGCAGGAAGGAGCTACGTGGCCAAGGACTTCATTGCCACCCACAGAACCCCATGGACCACCTTCGTCCACACTCCACTTTCTTCATTCTCCATGTCCTCCCTCACTTCCTGGACCAATGCCATCCAAAGAAAAGAGACACAGGAAGCATCATTTCCAAGATCTTGTAGATCCGAAAATACCACTTCTGTGCTCAATGAACAGTACGGTGGGATTTTCACTCGGAGCTGAAGCCCTGGCAGCATCTTCCAGCCTCCCACACTACTGTTGAAGGGCAGCTGATGTTCTGCGCCCCGTCCTCGGAATGTGGCCATCTCTGTATTTAATCCTCTTTCTCTCCCTCCTTCTCCTTCTCTCGGAACTTTTGAGCTTCTCTTACTATTATTTTCCCTGTTTTGTCATTTTTCTTTCCATACCTATAATCTTTTAATCGTTTGATTTTTGACCTCTTTTGTCTCAGGACTTTGTTTTACACTCTTGGTAATCACTGAAAATCCCAGAGTTTATGTGGATCTTGTCTACTGACACTATGGACCACATGAGAAATTAACCGAGAAAAACTTAAAATACTTATTGATTAAAAGTGAAGTTTTATAATATGCTAGCACAATATTTTGTGAAAACATACTCTCTCAAACAAAAATAGTGAAAAGCTATTTCTAATTTTTATGTGTATGGTTGAAAATATTTTTCTTATGTATACATGTGTGTGCCTGAGTATGTGTGGATGTGTGTATATATATATATGTATTCATATATGTGCGGGTGTGTATATTCATATACATGTGTGTGTGTAGATGCCTACAGAGGTCAAAAGAGGCATCAGATCTCCTGAAACTGCCATTATTTATACTTGTGAGCTGATGAGAGTTGGTTGTGCTTTTAACCAGAGTCACCGTTCCAGCCATCAAGTGTACATTTGGTAGAAGATAGGTGAGTTCGTAGTCTTTCTGTGTTCAGTCTGTCGTATGCAGTGTAGGAAGAAAGAATGCTTTCATTTAGGTGCGTGGTTAGAACAGGTGATGGGTCTTTCAATAATGTTTCCAGAAAATTCTGAATGCCCTTCATTCTCAAGGCAGAACTCAGCGGAAGCCAGTTCTTAGTCACCTGGAGGGCGTCTGCTCTTGTTCCATGAACCCACTTTTGGAAAGTTGTGGTTTGCTGAGTCACAGATCTTTTGAATGTTAACACATTTCTTTATGGACTGCTGGTCAATCAGATTTATAGCTGCTGATCTTCACCGGACAGGGTTCATTCAGAAGCTCCCAAGCACATGGTGGTAGCTACTTTCACCCAAACTAATTCTGCTTGAAAACTCAAGTTTACCACTAGTAACTAAATAGTACTGGCTCTTTTCCTTGAATTGACAGACTGGTGTTCGGGTTTTGAGAAAATATCTGCTAAGTGCCTACATTTAGATAGCTGTAAACTCATCCTAAGTTCCTTTTGTTTTCTTGGTAAAAATGGCACTGCATGATCAAAGTGGCTGGTTACCTCACAGCTGTCTGCTGCATGAATACTTGCCTCTGAGGCAGCCTTTGGGGCCTGTGGCAGAAGTGCTTGAAACAGGTTGCCTATTGTGTTACCAAAATAGTGAAAGTGTGCACTGAAAGTTTGAGACTTTAATGATTAGCTTATAGATTCATGAAGAATGCCATTAAATGAGCCACATTGTTCTGTGTGTAGCTACCGTCAGTGCAAATGACAAGGCCCTGATGGGTAATTGCCCAGTATGGTTGTTCTCCGTTTTTACGACTTTGTTACACCCATGGCTCCCTCTTCTACATCTGAGAGCTTTTGGAGTTTCCCCTTTTCTTCATCATAGCCAGTTTGCATTCTATACATATTTTATGTCTTGTTTCTCTGAGGTAATAGTTGGGCCCTTTTGCTTGCTGTGCTGTAGCTTCTCTCTGGACTCTTTATTTCTTCCTGGTTCTACTCTTGCCTTTTGTGTTGGAGGCCCAGCTAGTTGTCTGGTGTGGTTTGCTCGCATCTGAACTAGGATGCCAAAACGCTGGTTGGAAGCTCCGTGGAAATGGGTGGGGCTTGCTGAATAAGGGAGTCATCATTGCATGATAAGACAGAAAGCCAGCACTTTTGATGGGCAACTCTCGAACAACTGCACATTTGGAAGGCTTACCATAAGCTAACCAGCTTCAGAGAGAGAGAGAATGGGGGCTTCTGATGGACTGAAAGAGTTCCATCATTTGGAATGTTTTCAGAGAATGCCCTGGTTTCAGAATGATGTCTGTGATACTTGGTTCCCACTGTCAACTTGACTGCATTATAATCACCATGGAAACACTCCACCAGTGTATATGGGGGATGCTGACTGAAGGAGAAGGGGAAGGAAGTTTACACATCTCTGCCTTCTGACCGTAGATACAGGAGGACCCTCCACTGCATTCCCAGACTGTCGTGCCTTCCCCACCATGATGAACTTTATCCCCTTGAACTGTGAGTCAAAGTAAACTGGTTCATTCTTAAGTTGCTTTTGTCATGGCAACAAGAAGAGTACTGAATACAATGACCCCTGTATCTCCCAGTTTTGCTTTGCGTCCCTGGATCTGGAGAATCAACCCATTTTAAAGTTTGAAAGACTCTGTTACCTGGATAGTAGGGATTGGAATGTGGGGCACCTTTCCAAGAGAACATTGATCTATTTAATGTGGTGGGGGAATTGAGCACAGGCATTAGATAACTAAGTGCCCACCACCAAGTTACATCCCTAGCCACACACTTAGGGATGCATTCACGGGGTCTCTGTTTATAGTGCAGCTGTCTCTTGCCTGCAGGACTTGTCTTGAAAGTTGACCCAGTGCAGTCCTAGCAGGCCGAAGAGTACTGGGACCTGCATCAGCATCTCTCACTCACAAAAGACGTCAGCACATCTCACATCTACTGTTCTTTTTCTCTTCATTTCTCTTGGTCAGTTTGGAGGTGGCCCATAGAAGGTTTGCTCTTAGTGTGGTGGATACTCAAGAACTCTCCCTGCCGTTCCTTCTCTGGATGTTCATGCCATCACGTGTTGGGGAGGATCTGTAATTATTTGTAGACTATGGAAAAGATGACAAGGTGTTGTTACTTCCATGTTATAGGACAATCCTTGCTGGCTTGGATGACATGGGTAGTGTGAGAGTCTGTTGGTTGGAGATGACACTCAGCCCTTTCCCAGCCAACTCAGTTTGCAGAGAAGACCTTAAAGCACAAAGCAGGGTCCTCAGACTCTAGAATAAAGAAACTGAGATTATAAAATGCATTAAATTTGTGTGTGCATGTGTGCACGCGTGTATATGCACTAGGGCCAGAGAAGAAAGTACACAGCTATATCACTTTCCACCTTTTCCCTTGGAACAGGGTACTGCATGAACCTGAAGCTAGTGGCCAGCAAGCCCCATGGATCCTCCTGTCTCCACCCCTCCCCAACCTAGTGCAAGGGAGGTCAGGGCCTATTTTTCTTTTACAGGGTTCTGAGGATTTGAATTCGGGTCCTCAGGTTTATGTAGCAAATGCTCTTGCACACTGAGCTATTTTCCCAGCCCCGGCAGTTACCCTCCTAGAGTGGGCAGGCATAGAGTCACTTTTCTACAATAAAGAATAGGGTGGAGGCTGGAGCCTGTCTGTCTCAGGCTAGGGCACACATAGGGGTTCATTTTGCCTGTGTCAGTGCAGAGGTGCACTCCCGGTTGACTTCACTTCTGCTCAGCACTGCTGCATCCAGGGGGCTCTGCGTTTTGTGACCCCTGCTGCTCTGGATCCAAGTACTTGGTGGAGGACCCTGGGGTCCATACGGCAAGGGACATGTATGTCCTAGGTCTTTGTTGTCCCATCTGCTTTATGAGGCTGCACAAGGAGCCCAGAAGCTGATAACCCTGGGAGGCCTCTTGGTGGCTGGCTGCAGGTGGCCCATCCCACTTGAGTTTTGAAGCCCCAGCGTCATATACCAATGTGCTTCGGTGTGCTGTCTCAGGTACACAGTGCTTGAGTGCAGGAATTGCAGTTTGAGTGAGACCAGAGCATGGTTGCAGCTGTGGGTTCAGGTAGCGTGGGGCTTGTTTGTTTTAGCTGCCTTTGGGGTCTGGAATCTTCCTCCTCTGGTACCATATTATAGCCCCAGGGACCTCACGGTCCTGTGCAGACTGTTTCGTCGTGGAGGGTCCTGTCAGTGGAACCCTTTAGGAATGGCATCCTGGTGGGCTTGTTGACTGAGTGTCCCCACCCTGGGCCTGCCTTAGGCACTCTGGGGAAGGTTTGGGAGCTTGGCCACTTACCTCACCCCATTAGGCTTACAGCAGTGCTGCTAACAGACAAAGACTCGAAAGGGATTAGGGGCAATTACCAGGCCAGCTCTTTATTCCAAGATTTAATGGGCCTAGCCACTGTAATTGTACCTGCCTGTATTGAGCTGCTCCCTCCAGGCTTGGCTGGGGTGTGGACATTTGAAGGGCCCATATCCTTACTTGACCACCTGCCCACCCTATTGAGTGGCAGCCGGAGTATCTCAGGGCTTTAGGTGCATTCGGTGTGGCACAGTGGTCTGTCAGGGGCTGATAGCGGTTCATCCTGGAAAACCTGGAGCTCTGTGTGCTGAGCGCCTCTCCACTTTCTCAGGGTCTGAGCTGTTTTAAGATATCTAAGTTATCACCGTGTGTTTCTCTCTAGGGCCTTTGGGCTCCATGGCCATGTCTAGAAGCCAGGCAAGCTGGTGTAGGAAGAAGAGACTTGTGGCCACAACTGTGAAAAGGGAAGGCCTTAGGTATGAGAGATAGGCTGTATGTAGACAAGCACTTACCTGTGTACCCCACTGCTCTGGGGTCACATGGAGCCCAGGCAGTCCCAGCTATAGCTCTGCAGAGTGATGGAACTCTGTCTTGAGCCACAGAGCTCCACACTCTGCTCCAGGGAATGCCCGTTCGGTCCTGCTCCTTCTGAGGTGCTTTCTTATCAGCGAGGGTTCAGCAGAGGGCATCTGATGGTTCCAGGTATGCGTCCTTTTAATCCTTTCAGGGAGCTGGTAAGGCGATCCCAATGGCCATGTTTTTATTTCTTAGAATTATTTTCTAGTCATTCATGTGAACTGGGAGCACGGGATCAGTTTTCCGCCCTAAGTAAGAGGATTAAACACGTTGCATAATGCGAGGCCTGAGCTAAGTGCCCCAGCCTCAGCACCTTGTCTCATCGTGTAATTAGGAGTAATTGCCAGTGTGGGGTTTTGTGAAGGTGCTGGTGGGGGGCGGGGAGTGGCAAAGTCTCGGTAGAGCCCTTATTAGCCAGGGAGGGCAGGTGAGGCTGAGCAAACCGCTGGAATGGAAGTGGTCTTGTCCGTCTTCCCCACAAGGACTTGGCCTTCCTTGAGTGCCATCTAGGGAATGAACTGGAGGTATGTGCAGAGGACAAACCGTCCCTCTGGGGGTTGGCGGAATGCTCTAGCCCATGGCTATGTTTTGAGATGGGTATGAGGTAGGTGCCCTTAGGGTCTGACATGAAATCACAGGTCTCTGTTCCTTGTCATATATCTGATCAAGGAAGATCAAGGTTATCTTTTGAGGGAAGGGGTAGATGGGAGGGAGGCCTTGCTTTCTTGGGAAGGGGATCCTCTTCAGACCTAGTGTTTCTTGGTCTCAAACTAAATCTGTGCATTAGGTGTTTCAAAATAGATGAGCCTTGCCACAGTGATGGGGATGCCTCTTGAAGCTGGAGCTGTGCCTGTTGATGGGGTCTGTGATGGAGGGGTTGAGTGACCAAAGAGCATGGCAGCAGAAGTGTTTGGGAGTAAGTAGCTTGCTCTGCTTGGGCACAGTTGTGACTATTGAAGAGGCTACTTCGATGTTACTTTCCTGTGTGATCACCGCTATCATCTGCTGCCCTCGGCTTTTGATGCCTACTTCATTAATGTCTGAATGAATGCAATGTGTCCCCACAGGTGCATTTGTTTTAATACTTGGTGTCCAGCTGGTGGCACTGTTTTCAGAGATCTGGACCCTTTCGGAGGTGGAGGCAAGCTGGAGGAAATGAGGTGCTGTGGGTGGGCCTTGAGATTTATAGTCTGGTCCTACTTCCTGTCTGAGCATTGCTTCTTGGTCTACTGAGATGTGAATAAGTTGCTGCCGCAGGCTCCTGCAGCCTCAGCCCCTCAAGCCCATGACAGACTGTGCATCTTTAAACCACGGACCAAAAGAGACCTTTCTTCCTTAAGGTAGCATCTTGTCAGGAATTTGATCACAGATGAAAACAAACCAGCAACAAACAAATCATATACAGACTTCCCTGAGTAGAAGTGAGGAAGCAGGAAGAGGGACTTGGCTACTCCTTGAGACTTCTTGAGAGGAGGGGAGGCAGGCAGGCAAAGAGAGGAGAGCCCCAGAAGGAGCAATGACCTTTCTAGAAGTTGTCCACAGTGTCCCAGGATTCTTGGTATCCTCAGGAAGCTGGGAAGCCAGAGGGTGTCCCACCACCTCTTTCAAACTGTTCTCAGTCCTGTCTGTCTCCGCAGCTACCTATCCCAGGCAAGGGGAGAGGAGACCAGAGCTCCCCACAGTCAGAATCTTCTGCCTGCCCTCACCTCAGATGAGGATCCTCTTGAGTATAGAAGCAGTTTTTAATGGTGTTGGAAATTAGCAGTCTGCTGCCCATCAGAGCAGACTGTGAATGCTTGGTTCCAGGCACAAGGGACTGTTATTTCTGTTCTTCTTCACCCTCAACTGATTTCTGGAGGTGGCCACTGTACCCAAACACACATTTGCCTAGCAGTAGTTCTTCCCAGGCATGAGAGAAGAATGAGACCCACCCATGAATTCCTGAGGGTTGTGTTGAGGACCCCCATATAAGGTAAAGGGTGTTGGGCTGGTGCAATCACATCAGCCCCCTCAAAGGCCTTGATACCAATGATGGGGTTTCCACAGTACAGAGAGCAGGTAAAGTAGCACAGGCCACACCCAGCTGTTGAGAAAGCCTGGATTTAGTGTTTGCTCATGGCTGACAGGTAGATGTTTCAAGACGTTCGCTCTAAGGGTATGGTTGATGAGGGGTCAAAGACAACTCAAGGGCAGTATGTCCGAGTCTGTTTCTGAGGACCACCTGAAATAGACGTATGAATTTTCCAGAGACTTTCGGAAACCTTCTAACCTCTGGGTTGATGTCTTTCAGTTAATTAAAAGTTAGAAATCTAACCAGGAAGCAGATGGCCTCTTTCTAAAACATGATACCTACTATTTATAAGTTTTATACACACACTTACTTACACACACTCACCTAGACACACACATTCACACTCACAAACACACTCATACACATTCACACACTCACTCACACAAGTCACTCACACACTCACACATTCACACACACAGTCACTCACTCACACATAGTCACACATTCACTCACATACACATAGTCACACATTCATACACTCACTCATACACACTCATTCAGTCACTCATATAAGAGTTTAATTGAAATTTTCCTATACAGGGAATAATACTCTTCACAGAAGCAATAGGCTGTGAAATAAAAAGTTCAATGCCAGGTATGGGATCCCTCTCATTGAGTAATTGATCAGAGGTGTCCCAGGTATGGGATCCCTCTCCTTGAGCTATTGATCAGAGGTGTCCCAGAGATCCTGGAAACAATACAATACCCGTTCTCTTGGTTGCTAACCAGAACTTGATGGCAAGACCATATTGGTGAAGATACCACATTCTTTGGTCACAGGATATGGAAAAATCAAATTGATACTGACCAGAAACCTTCCTCCATGCTGGCTAGCACCAGCAGGTAGTAATTAGTATGATGTATGCTGTGAATATATTTTATTTCCATTGGTTAATAAAGAAGCTGTTTTTGGCCAATCTCATAACAGAGTAAAGCCAGGCTGGAAGAGATATATAGAGTAGGTGGAGTCAGGGAGATGCCATGTAGTCGCCACAGGAGATATACATGCTGGAACCTTGCTGGTAAACCATGAATCTTGTGGTAAAATATAAAATAACAGAAATGGGTTAATTTAAGATGTAAGAGCTAGCTAGCAATATGCATAAGCGAAAAGGCCAAGACATGTTTTAAAAATGTAGTTTGTGTGAGTGTGTGAGTGTGTTGATGAGGGGTCAAAGACAACTCAAGGGCAGTATGTCCGAGTCTGTTTATTTTGGGTCTGGGTGGCCTCCACCAACAGTAGTATGCTGAGTTGGGGAACGTCATCAGCAGTCTTACCCAACTGTGAACCCTGTAAGCTACTATGACTGATGTTGGAACACATGCTTATGGATACAATAGTGGCATATATGTTATAGGGGTAATCCACACTTTCTGATTGGATTTAAGGCCTGTTGTAGAAGAGGAAACACACTTCTAGCACTGTAAATCTGGTCAAAACCTATGGTTGGGAGCTCAAAGGCTCAAGATGTGAACCCACTGCTATTATTCTGATAGATGGACAGAGTAACAAACTGTCCTCTAAATTTGTATCTCTATATTGCAACTCTCAGACCTCATCAGAGAAATTTCTTTGTGTAGTGGACAGTGGTAAGCAGAGAAACAAGTAGTTAGAAGGCAGAGAATAAGTGACCATGGAGTGCCCAACCATAGCTGAACATCTTTATCACCTCCCCCAAGGTTCAGAGAGCAATGTAGAAGCAGGCAGGGAGGGGAGAGACCAAGAACGAGAGGTCAGGGAAGACCAGAGCGAGACAGTGTCATCTTGACAGGACAGGACTCGAGAGCTTCAGCAGCTGTTATTGCCTGTCCAAGCCCTGGACAGGATAAAGCCGGTCCTCATTCTAGTGGGGGGAACTCATGAGTTTGTCCCACTGACTGAAGAGCTCTTGGCAGTAGATGGCTTCTGAGGATGGGAAAGTCAGTTTCCTGTAAGGACACAACTCTAGGCAGGTCAACTATGTTACAGTGGATGACCCCACATTTATGGGAGGAACAAACTGCAGTCCCTGGGTTACACGAAAATAAAGACACAAAGCTGGAGCCGGGCGGGGGGTGGGAATTAGAGGTGAATATGAGCAAAATACATTGACTGAAATTCTCAAAGATTTAAAAACACAATTTACAAAGATTAAATAGCCACCCAAACTGAGATCACTAAAGTCTTCAGCAGCCAAAGCAATTTACTGTAATAATGAGACCGGAAGGTGGCAAAGCGGTGTCAGGAGCGCGGTTTAAGTGAGGAGTGGAGCATGCTGGGCTGTGAAGGTTACCTCCAGGTCAGACCTGGGCTGTGGGCAGTGACCATGTGGCGGGGGAATCACAAGGCATGCCTCTTTCCCCAGCTGTGCCCATTGCCGGTGCTGAGCAGGATTAAGCAGCGTGCTGAGCTGTGTCATCTTGCTGTTGCCTGTAGTGGGAGGGTGACTAGCGCTGTCCAGGCTGTGGCTCTGTTCTCAGGCTCTGGCCCAGCCATGACAGCTGTTTACAATGACTGGAGTCAGGATATGGGGACAGATGAGAATCCATCTTCTCCTAGAAGGCTCCCCCTTTCTGGGAGGGGACCCTGGCCTCTTGTCTCCCTCCTCAGTAGGAGCAACTGCATAATTGCAATAAGCAACATCACAACCATGAAGTTGGGTTTCCCTCCTGTTGGCTCTTGGCAATGCCCCAGCACAGATCCTCTTATCCCCACATCCGGATTGGATTCCGAGGACGAGCTTGGGGTTGTCTCCATCTGCCCACTACACACCAGGCTCTTGGTAGTTGGTGTGTCTTCAGACTGGCTTGAGAGAGGGAGTTGTGGTCATCGTGAAGAGCAGAGGCTATCTGATTAGAGGTTGACACCTACACGAGGGTTCCATTCCTTCTCCCAGTGGAACCCCATCTGCCGTGACTGTCTAGGAGCAGTCCCAATTTCAGAGCATGCTCAGTAGGTATGCAGACTTTCTTTGAACAGGCAGATGCTGTTTGAAGATATTTCTCAAACGTAATTAATCTGCCCAGTGTACATGACGTCTGAATCCTGGACTTATACATGTTGTATGGGTTGAGCTGTGCATTCTGATGTACTATAAAACATTTCCATTGGTACAAGAAATAAAGGCAAGGCATTGTCAACCAGGCCGTATTATGGTGGGATCTACTATTGCTGCCTCTGAGAATCTATTCCTGGAAGATCTTACCCTGTTCAAGCAGATCAGCATCTTGACTTTCTTGTCCTCCCTATCCCCAAGAGCAAATCTGCACTCAGAAATAGGCTAGCCTCTCGACTGTTCACTGCAGCTGCTGTTTCCTTGGGCAGTCATCTTGGTGTTAGTCTAATAGTATGATGGAGGTGGGGTGTGAAAGGGTGAGGACCAGTCCTCTAAGGGACGGACCTCCTAGATCAAAGGCTAGGTGGCCTCATTGCTGTAGTCTTCTTCTGTGGCTTCCTGCAAGGCCTGTTGGGGGCATATCATTCCTGTGAGTGAACTAGAAAGGACCTAGCTTTCTCTAGGCCTGGGTTGATCGTTGGTTTGTATTACACATGGAATCCTAGGCTATGGACCAAGGTGTGGTCCGTAGAGCTTGTTGGTCTGGCAGCTTTTGAATAGGGAACCACAGGCTGACCTCGGTTCTCAGCATTTCGCGCTTCACACGTGACTGATTTTTACATCTCCATTAAGGAATTCGGTGGCAACCCAGGTCCACTTCTTGACACCCTCGTGTGCAAGACACCACGTGAGACTCAGCGGGTGTGGGCCGGAACACTACCCAGAGAGTTGCCTCATCTTTCTCCATGCATGCTACTCTCCTGCAGCAGCTCTTTCTCGGGGTAGAACCCCACGAAGTACCAGTTCCCATCTCATGGATGGTGCAGAGTGTCTCTCTAGAGCCAGTCCCCAAGGTCAGGACAGGAGAGACTGCTTGCCACATACTAGGCCAGTGCTCAAGGTATCAACTCATCAAAAACAGATTTGGGTTTATCTTAAAGAAATTTCAAAAGTGAACAAGATTTCAAAAGCATTATTTCATAGACATTTCAAAATGAGGAGATCTAAAACCCTATCTTGTCAACCTGGCTGGCCGTCGCCAGGCCTGCCTGCTGCCTGACTTCTTCCTCTGCTCTCTCTCCCCGACCTCTTGCTATAACTCTGTGGGATTGGCCTCTGGGTAGGAAATCTGGCCTGATCTTGGGAAGGAATCATGAGCCTGCCATGTCTAACAGCATGTCCTGAGGAAGCCCTGGGCAGCAATCCCTGCTCTAAATGTTTTATCATGGTGTTTGGGACACTGGCCTTACCTGACTGTTCCGAGAGCGGTCCTTTTCCTTGCAGGTCTTGGTTTATTTACTTGAACAATAGCGACAATGGTGGGTGACACCAGGAAGCCTTGGTGGTCTGTGGTGTCAGGTTCTATACACTTTCATAGCCCTATGCTCATTCCCACTTCCTAGACAACAACTAGAAAGCCCGACTTTCTGCTGACTGAGCACAGAGCGCTTTTCTTTCCTTGGGGTGTCCATCGAAGCACTTACTGGGTTATGGCGTAGGGCTTATGCATATAGTGATATGGTGTAGATGACAAATTCAATAACGTCCCTCCTTTTGTCTTTCCTACAGCCTTGGCCATGGTTGGTGGACATTTTTGGAGACCCACATCGAGACATTGAGCTCAGCAGGATCGTGGTGGCGTATGGAGGCAAGTTTACAAAGGATTGTGCATTTTAATGGAAGCTGTATTAGGTGTCCTTACCACTTACACTGGGACTCATAGTGATACGAATGGAGATGGGGCCACTGGGGACCTCAGCTCAGATTCCCAGTGTGCCCACTTCTCCCTGGCTAGAGGCAGATTTGAGGTGGATGTGGAGGAACAGGAGTATCTCAGTCAGTGCTGTGATCGTGGGCTGTCTTCTGGGCTTATATATGCCTAGATCTTGGAAATGTGGCCTCGTTTTTTCCATCCTGGAAATGGGCCCCAGGAAGCTGCCACTTGGGTCGAGAGGGCGGGAGGAGGCTTGTACCGCAGATACTGTGAAGTCTGCAGGTTTCACTCAGTTGGGATTTGTCACCTGGCAAACAGTCAAGTATCTGCCATCCGTGTTGGTGTCAGTGGCAGCCTCCATGGCCAATCCACATGATGAAGTATCCAGTCAAGTTTTGGCAATTCCAAAGGTGTGGCAATCTGTGGTTCTTGCAAGGGGCCAGTGGGGAGCATTGCAACAGAGGCCCTTGTGCTGGGCCTGCAGGATGCCCTAGGAGGGAGTTGGAGGGTGGAGGGCACCCTTGACAGCTGACATCTGTGTCAACAGCACCCAGTGACACATCGGGGGAGGACGAGCCTGCGCTCGGCAGGCCAACAATGAGCTGATTGACAAAATGAACTTTCCCTTCCAAGGGCACCATTGCCGGAGAAGTAGCTTGGGCAGATGGTGGGCTTCCTGCTCCCCACTTGGGGCTCCTCTGGTGGGCTCAGAACATGGGTCAGGAGTGGGTAGGGGCTCCTGATGGGGTCACGACCTTTGTACAATCCTCTGGGAGTCTGCTTCAGGTTGAGGGGCAGGCTGGCAGGTCCTTGGCGTGCAGGAACAAGGCCCTGGCAGCCTGGGGGTGATGAACACCGAGCAGGTGGGAGTGGCTGGGCCTGGGTGGGTGATGTGTCCACAATGCCTCCCACCCAGCACGGGCTGGGAGGAGCTTCACTGGAGGCTGGGGAGTGTATCTGCCCTCCCATTGAGGAAGCATGCTTTGCTATTGTTCAGACTCCCTTGAAGCAGCCTGCTGTGCTGCCGAGCTCTGGCCAGTGCTGGGGGGAAAGTGGGTATTTTTAGAGCACTATCCTACCCCTCTGGCACACGTGTGTGCATGTACACAGGCTGCCTTGCCCTGCATGGCTACGAGTCTTCTGTAAACTGCCAGAACCTTCTTGACTGTTTTGTTTTCTTTTTTTTGTGTGTGTGTGGGGGGGCGCGATCTGGGCTGTCCCCAGAGAAAAATGAGCCAAACAGGTTTTCATCAGGGCCCTGAAGACAGGTCATTGACTCCGTGTTACAATCAGTGGGGGTAGTGGCCTTGCCTCATTAGGGATCGCATGGCTTTTGTGTAACTTCTCTCAGAACAAAGGGAGAAAGTCTCTTCAGAGCTGAGTGGGAGACTAAAATGAGCTTCCAAGACTCATTTCCTCAGCCCATCTTCTGCTTTTAAAACTTTGGACTCTTCTTTGGCGGCTCTTTTCAGTGGTGGTCCTCAGGGCAGATACGAAAATGCTCAGCAGGATCCAGCCTCCACTAGGCTCCCTGCTCTCGCACCTCACCCAGCCCTTGTTTCCTGTGGGCGCTTTGGTGGTGTAGAACAAGAGCAGCACAGGCTCCTCACAAAGGAATGCCTTTCCCCTTACAGCACTCTGTTCTTTCCATCTGTTAACTCCTCTTAATCCTTCAGTTCTTAGGGTGGTTGTTCCTATAGATGCTTTCTGTTCGGTTTATTTAGTTACGCTTGTTTTATAGATTGAGAGAAGATTCTGTTGTCCATAGTGCCATGGGCCTGTTTTGATTGATTTTTTTTTTTTTTTTTGGCTCATGAGGTCTTATTTCATTATGTGCTTGGTTATTTTTGACTGTGTGTTAGTCACTGATGTTAAAGTTATTTTATCAATACGTATTTTAACCGATCAATTACTTTTTAGGCGGGGTCTCTTACTATGTAGTCCTGGCTAACCTAGAAAACTCTGTCACTGAGATCTGCCTGCACCTGCCTCCCCAGGGCTGGAATTAATGATGTGTGCCACCTGGCTGTATGTATTTTAGAGAAGGTTTTCACAGCTCAACATGAGCTGCAGGTTCATCAAAGCCCTCGTTTGTCCCTGCTCATCCTTACCTTGAGACTGCAGCCCTTTATGGGCTTATTTTACACAAATGTGACTTAGGCTTAAATTTTTGTGGTCCTCATCATTGGAGGCTGTCACCAACTCTGCATCTTTTCCTTCTACACAGACACAAGTAGCTCTGGATGCTTGGTTTCCATCCTCTGCAGGTTGATTCAAATTAAACATGCCTTTTTAAGCAAGCAGACTCTTGAGTTACAGTTGTAGCTTCTCTGTGGTCACCTTCTCCAACTTCCTGCGTGGATCTGGGTCTCTGGTTATGCCCTCTGCTGGTCTTGCCCTTATTAGTTAAACTCTTCAGATAATTTGCATGCATTATGGCGAATACCTCTATCTATTCAGACCATGACGGCAGATCCAGGGCTCATGATTGTCCGGTCACCATTATGCCCTCAGCTAGTGCAGAGTTTGACATGTAGTATGTATCTAAGGGTTATTAATGATTGAGATGGCCTGTACTTTGTCTAGATGGTGTAGCACAATTTCTATTATTAATTTCTTAATAATAAAAATCCAGAGTCAGATATTAGGGGGTGAAAGTTGAAGGATCAGAGAAGCAGAGCAGCCAGCCACTAGTTCTTACCTCCATGACATCCTCAGACTGAATGGGGTATCCTGTCTCTACAAGTCCTCAGCCTGAATCCTGAGTTCCCATCTCCCACCTTATATTCCTCTCTGCCCACCCACATCCCTTCCCATCTCTACCTCCTTAGTGCTGGGATTAAAGGTGTGAATCACCACCACTTGACTCTGTTTCTCTTTCAGAGTGACTGAATCTTGTGTAGGTCAGGGTGGCCTTGAACTCGGCAGAGATCCATCTGCCTCTGTCTCTGGAGTGCTGGGATTAAAGGTGTGCGCCACCACTGCCTGGCCTCTATGACTGACTAGTGTGACTGCATGACCTGATCTTCATGCAAGCTTTATTTGTTAAAGCATAAACAAAGTATCATCACATGGTATGGCAAGCCTTGCTTGTACATGTGTAGTTTTTGCTATTTAGTCATCCTCTATATCCCAGTTTGGATCCCTCAAGCACCAAGACACCAGGACTATCTCACATTGTAGTGATTTAAATTTCGTTTCCTGAGTTTGGTTTCTTTTTCTTCTTAGCTATAGGATCTTTTTGAGTGGCATAACCTTGTTGAAGTCCAATTTCCTTGTCTATAACTAGGAGAACATTAGTGCTGATTTAATAGGTTGCTTGAAGGCTGTCTGAATTAGGGTTTCTATTGCTGTGAAGAGACACCATGACCACAGCAACTCTTACAGAGGAAAAGATTTAATTGAGGTGGCGGCTGATAGTTCAGAGGTTTAGTCTGATATCATCATGGTGGGGAGTATGGTGGGGTACAGGCGGACATGGTGCTGGGGAGGGAGCTGCTACATGTTCCACAGGCAACAGGAAGTAGACTGAGATGCTGGGCATGGTGTGAGCATAGATGAGATCTCAAAGTCCACCTCAGTGACACACTTCCTCCAACAAAATCACACCCCCTCCAACAAAGCCACACCTCCTAATAGTGCCACTTCCTCTGGGGGCCATTGTCTTTCACACTGCCAGCGAGGATTCAGTGAAATGATCCATGACTGGCAATTGTAGCGATGACCTCATTTCTGCCCTCCTCCTCCTAGCTGTGTGTGTGCATGTGTGTGTGCAAGCATTAAAATCTATCTCCTACAATCTAGGACCTGGATTCTTTATGGGTGAAGTCCTGTATGCAGAGGATCCCATACTTTGCATTTGTACAAGGTTTAGAAGGCCAAGAGGAAATGGAGTCTACCTTTCCGGTAGCTTGGCAACCAGCATGGAAACAGGAAGCATGGCCCTAGAGAGTCTAACTTTTACAAGTTCGCATCTGGCCATCAGTTTTGTGGTTCTCAAGGGGCAGTTGTGGGGCTGGGAGGTAGCTGAGTTAGCCAAGTACTTGCCTAGCGTATGCAAGCCCTACCTTCAGTCTCCACTATCATTAAAAACAAAACAAAATCGACCAAGTATATAGTTGTGGCAATGATGGCTCTTCTCTACTGCTGAACTATAGCTCTTTCAGTGTATTTTTGTGTGTATATGTGTGTGTAATCTATTTATTAAATGTATGAGTGTTTTGCCTGCATGTATGTCTTCAACAATGTGTGTAGTGCCCATGAAAGCCAGAGAAGGTGCTATATTACCTGAGACTGGAGTTAGAGGTGGTGAGTTGCCATGTTGATGCTTGGAATTGAGCCTGGGTTTTCTGGAAGAGCAGCCAGTGCACTTAACTCCTGAGTCATCTCAGTCCCAGGCAGTTCTGGAAGCAGATTGGCTGATTGATTAATTTTTGATTGCCTACTGAGCTGGATATAGATGAGTCTTTGAATATAATATACTAAGGCACAATTCATCTTTCCCTGCCATCTTAGTTAGGGTTTCTATTGCTGTGAAGAGACACCATGGCCATGGTAACTCTTATAAAGAAAAAAATTTAATTGAGGTGGTGGCTTATAGTTCAGAGGTTCAGTCCATTATCATCATGGCAGGGATTATGGTGCATGCAGGCAGACATAGTACTGGAGAAGTAGCTGAGAGTCCTATATCTTGTGGGCAACAGGAAATGGTCTGATGGTCACACTGAGCAAAGCTTGAGCAAAAGAGACCTGAGGGCCCTCCCCCACAGTGACACACTTCCTCTAACAGGGTCACACCTCCTAATAGCGCCACTCCCTATGAGCTTATAGGAGCTAATTACATTCACACTACCACCCCCGTAAATCTGTAAAACTCAATGAAGAACTTTTTTTCTCCCCAGCTATAAAAGATGACACAAATACAGGAAAATAATTCCAGGAATTATGTTTAAAAGGGAGAAAATTAGAAGAAAAAGGAGGTCATTTGTCTTAGCCATTTTTCCTTCCTTTTCTCTCCCCTTTATTTTCTTTATTTCATGTGTATGTGTGTGTGTGTGTTGGGGGGGGGTGCTTGCTTGTGCATGTGTGTGTAGAGGCCGGAGGTTGACTTCAAGTATTTTCCTCTATTGCTCTCGAGCTCAAAAAAAAAAATGTATGTGCACATTCATGCGTGTGTGTGTGTGTGTGTGTGTGTGTAAAGGTCAGAGGACAACTTCTGGTGCCAGTCTTTGCCATCCACCTTTACGAAGAAGGACCTCTCGCTCATGGCTGCTGGTATTGCTCTAAGCTGGCTGGCTCTTAGTCTTGTAGAGGTTTTCCTGTTTGTACTCCCATCTCACCGTAGCACTGCTGGGATTACAGATTGCGCGCACTTCTGTGTTGGGCTTTACGTGGGTCTGGGGGTTCAAATTCAGGTCCTCATTTTTGTACAGCATGTGCTTTACTCACTGAACCATGTCCCCAGCCCAAAGCATTGTCAAGGCAACCTCAAGTCAATGACCTCCTGCTCTCCTTGCAGTACTGAGGAGTGAACCTAGGATCTTGTGCATTCGAGGCAAGGGTTCTATCGCTGAACTGCATCCTCAGATCCACCTTAGTTTTTTGAGACATGCTCTCTCACTGAACCCAAAGCTTGCCCATGGTAGATTGCCTGTTTAGGGACCCCGACACTGGCCTCGCAGTGCTGGGGTTGCTAGTATATGCTAGCCATCTTGCTTACCTAGGCACCAAGGATCTACACTCAAGAGCCTCATGATTGTGCAGCAAGCCCTTACCTACTGGGTCATTTCCTCAGCACCACCATCGATTTTCATGCCGTGCAAGCTCTGTTTAGTTTTAAGGCTTTCTCTGTGATTTTTGGCTCTTACCCTAGGGGTTCAAGTGTCTTCCCTGAGACATCCTTACTCACTGAGGTAGTACGTGCTTGAAGCAGAGTTAGTTCTGTCTATTGATTGGAGAACCTTTGAGTTCTATAGTCTCCTTCCACCTTTGTCTGTCTGGTCTCTGGCCTCACGAGGACAATGTGGCAGTTTTCTGCCAGGCTAACATTCTTAATTTTGTAGGTCTCTTCCACAGGTCCTCCTAGACCATCCCATTCTTAGTTTAATTCTTTTCTTTCTGAGATTATCAAAGGAATCCAGGATTTACACAATCTTTCCCAAGAGACCTTAAAACTTTTTAAAATTACATTTTGGGGTCAGAGAGAGACACAGAGACAGACAGACAGAGAGACAGAGACAGACGGAGGGGAAGAGAGAAAGAGGGTGGGGGTATGGATGTGCCATGATATGTACGTGACGGCAAGAGAGCAACTTTCAGGAGTCTATTCTTTCCTTCCATCATGTGGTTCCCAGACTTTAAACTCAGGTCATCTGACTTGGTGGCAAGCAAAGGTTACCCTTGAACCACATTGCTGCCCCTCAAAGAGCCTTTTGTGTGACCGAGTACTCTGAGTCTTTCTATGAAATCTTAGTTTTGCCGTTTTTGCCATCTCAACAGGCTGGGAGATTCCCTAAACCATCACATCCTGATCTGTTTTTATTGAACAACACTTCCTTTAATTTATCTTGTCTCTACTGTATCTTATTTTAATCAGCTAGAGTAGCTTTGCTCCATAGTCAACACATTCCCTGAACTCTGCTTAGCTGAGTGTCTGACTACATAGTGAGTGCTACTTCACAGAAGGCCCGCATGGCTCCAGGAAACACTTCTGCTGATTTTTGTCTGTGTGTGACAGGACCCCTTCTCTTCCAGGTTTTAGTAACATGTCCTCATTTCCTCCTGTGCCTGTCCCAGCAGCACCATTAGCACCCATATCTAACTGTTCATTCCCAACAACTGACATCCTCTCCAAAGTGGTTTAGGCTTTCTCTGCCATGTTCCTCATTCCAAGTCCATTCACAGCAGAGTTTCTAAGTATTAGTTTATACAAATAATCTGTTCCAGGGAATTTTTCTATTATGCTTTTTAAAACTCTCTCAGACTAAGGAATAGTTTGATAATAAAGCTATATCTACCCTTCTAGGTGTTATAATACCACTCCACTTCTGGTCCCAAAACCACCATTAAATTTCTATGACTGTCCTAACAAATTATTGCAACACAAATTTATCATCTTATGGGCTTATGGTCAAAAGTCCAAAATGAGCTCAGACCAAGGTGTCAGCAGGACAGCCTTCCTTCTGAAGAGTCTGAAAGAGAAATGACTCTTGCATTTCCCAAGTTCTGGAGGCTACACTCACTCTTTGCCCCACTGACCTGTCCATCTTCCAGGCCAGCAATAACAGGCTGTGTCCTTTTCACCTTGAGTCACTCTGAAATGGACTTTTTGATCTTCCACATTTAAGGAACGTTGTAATTATATTGGCCCACCTGGAAAATCTGTGATGACCTCCTATGTTAGAGTAAGCCAGTTTGTAGATGTGACTGTTCCTTTGCTATGAAACATAAAAGTTAATAGGTTCTAGAATTTAGGGCATGGCCATCTTTAGGAAGCCATCATTCGGCCTGCGGCATCTACCTTCTGGATCGGCAGGCCATCTGAGAGGTGTTCTGGAATTCAGTCCTAGAGGCCTACTTGGCTCCCATTTCAAAGCTCCTTCAGTGGTTTTGTGAAGCATCCAGTTCCTTGATCGGGGCAGGTGTGTGTGTGTGGGGTGTCTTAGTTTCACAGTACTGCTATTTTTCTGTCTATACAGTGGGGCAGCAATGTCATAGTTGTGAAGGGACGGCAGAAAGCAGAGGGGACATTAGCTTTCTCTTCGATGATAACTATGCGGTGGAGGTGAGTATCTGCTGACCTACAGGGCTTTTGGGCGCTAACAGGAGTCAGAGGGCTGTCTGGAGCCTACAGAAAGGGCCACGGGTGTTAAGTACATCACGTGCTCGGCACTGTCCTTGGCTTTCTCACAGTAGCTGTGTTATTCATTTTGTCCATGATAAAGGAAATGTCCTGTCTCATGCTGTCCACTAGACCCATGGCTTTGATCACTTGAAATGTAGCTGTGTGACTCAAGAACCAACTGTTTATTTTTTTTTCAGTTTTACTTAGAGTTCATTCAAATTTAAAAAGTCAGTGTGCTCAGTGGCTGCCATGCTAAGAGGCACAGTTCAGACAGGCCAAGTGGCCTGCCCATCTAACAGGACCTGGCAGAGTGTCTTGGTTAGGGTTTCTATTGCTGTGAAGAGACACCGTGACCATGGCAACTTATAAAGGGAAACATTGAATTGGGGTGGCTTATAGTTCAGAGACCCAGTCCATTATCATCATGGCGGGACATGGTGGTGTGCAGGCAGACATGGTGCTGGAGAAGTAGCTGAGAGTCCTATATCTTGCAGGCAATAGGAAGTGGTCTGTGAACATAGGAGACCTCAAAGCCCACCCCTACAGTAATACACTTCCTCCAACCAGGCCACACCCACTTCAACAAAGCCATACCTCCCAGTAGCGCCACTCCCTATGGGGGCCATTTTCTTTCAAACAACCACTCAGAGTTAGGTCTGTATTGGGGGAAGGACTTGGAATTGAGCATCTCTTTGTGTCTCCCTGACTTCTGTGCCACCCTTGACCATTCCTATTCTTTCGCCATCTGGTCTTTGACTCGTTCCACTTCTATGAAGTGGAAGTAAGTTACAGAGAGCCCTTCTTCACGACCGCACCTCTGGGGTTGGGGTTCTAGTAGTTAAGGTGTGGTTTTAAGGGAGTCTAACTGGGATTTTTATGGGACATCAAAAGCATCCGTGCTGAATGTAGGTTCAGAAGCACCTGGGATGAGGTGGCACCATTGTCCCATGCGGGCTATAGTGCAGACCCAGAACTTTCTTCCCCAGGTGCTACTGCTTGTCACCTGTCAGTTCAGAGCCGCTAGTATTTGTCCTCTTGGGGTCCCTTTCCCGCTGTGTACATATAATGACTTCCTTGGCACAGGGAAGAACAAGTGGTATTGCCAGGGGGAGGGGGTTGGCAGGGCTGTGCAGTGGGGAGTTATGGCCCTGAAGATGCCGGGGCCTTCTGAAACAGCTCATCTCTAAATCCCTAGCTATGCCCTCACAGGTGGCTTGTCAGAGTGAAGGGACTGTGTGTGTTGGGGAAGGACCTGTGGTTGGTGAGGGTAGAGATTCTGGCAGAAGCTGGCCAAACATTTGCCCAGGTAGAGGTTTCAAGCTTATGGTTTAGGGGATGTGCCTGGACTAATCCTATTATTACCTGGATTATCTCTTCAAACTGCGCTAGCTTCTGTGGGTCCCTGTGAGGCGCTCCCTCTGGAGCCAGCGTGACAGGTCCCTACCTTGGGCGGTGCTTGGTGTCAATGAGCCTACCGCCCGCGTGGAGCCAAGGCGGGCTTCTGCTCCTGCCTTGGCCATAGGTTGGTTTGCTGGCTTATTCTTATATCAAACAGTCGCTGGCTCCAGCTGGACACTGGACCTGGAGCTGGCGCTAGGGGCTCAGAAGCAAATGGAACCGGATGGAATCCCATGGGCCTCACTTTCTAGAAAGGGAGGCAGAGCCCAGGGAAGGCTGTGAAAGGACCGAGAGAGGTAGGCCGGGCCGCTCACAAGGGTTTCCCAGGGTACCCGGCATCGGGGCTGGATTTGGGCAATGATGGATTTCTTGTGTTAAGTGTGGATGCTTCAACATCCTTTACCTAGTTGTCCCACATCCGTGGTTCTGGAAACTTCCCAAGGACCCATTGTCGGTCCATTTCATAGGCCTGTGAGATGCTGGAGTGAATGGAGGTGGAGGGGAGGGCACACATCTCTCAAGCTCTTGGCCTGGGTGCTCAGAGGAACAGCTTTGCTGTTGAGTCCTGTCAATCACAGAGAAAGGCGGGCAGAAGTTGCTCGGTGTTATTAAACTTCCTGGAAGAATGGCTTCAGCCTGTGCTGAGGGGAAGGGGAGGCTTCCCCTGAGTTCTCTGTTAAGCTGGAGGACTGATTGATGGCAGTGGTTTTAATAACTCTGTAAACCAGGGCTACTCAATGCAGGATGAATTTGGTTGAGATGTAAATATTTTATATCAGAGTATTAACTGCTTATTAAAAGTATATTGAGATTTATATGTTATGTGGATGTAATTATAACCATCACAGTGGGGTCATGGGCTGGCTTGAAACATCTCTAATAGAGCTGTTAAGCCGGAAATGTGTGTCTTGCAGTCGACCGGCCTTGAGGTAGAGCGTTTTACTCGTCCTCTTAAGCAGAAATTAAACACAGGTATAAATGCCGCTGAAAGTGCAGCTTCATTTTCGGGCCCCACCACATGCAGGTCACGTGGGACCATCAAGCCTCGCCGAGGCTCCTCTGAGACAAAAGAGGCTGTTCGGTGGCTGGGCACTGGGCTTCTCTGGTACAGAAGAGCCTGGGTGTGTTTGTCTGGGGACACTCTTGCTGATTGACATCCTCATACTCTGCTTGGGGAGAGAGTTGCCGCACTGGGGACGCTCAGGAGTTTTAGTCAAGTGTGTGACTAAGATTTGATGCCCTTTCAAGCTGGATATCTAGAACTGTCCTATAAAACTGTGTCAATAGAAAACTTGGGTCAGATGAGTCAGGAAAACAGATACTTCTTGGATGACAAAAAGGAAGCTGGAGGCAGCTTGGAATCTGTCTGTCCTTCATCCCTCCCTTCCCCTCCATCCCTCCCTTCCCCTCCATCCCTCCCTTCCCCTCCATCCCTTCCTTCCCCTCCATCCCTCCATCCATTATCCTCTCCCCTCCATCCCTCACTCGCTCTATCCACCCCTCCATCCATGTCTCCTCCCTCTCTCCCTCCCTCCCTCTCTCCTTCCATCCCTCTCTCCATCTATCCCTCCTCTTCCCTCCATCCATCCCTCCCCTTCCCTCCCTCCCTCCTTCCCTCCCTCCCTCTATCCATCCCTCCTAGGCACTGAGTACTAGACTCTGTTGCTAGGCACCAGGGTTGCAGCAGCTAGTGCAAGAAAAGCTCTGCCTGTGTGGCACTCCTGTGACACCAAGGAAGTCAGACAGCACAAACAAGTGAGCAGTATGTCCACAGTTCAGGCAACAGAGAACCAAGCATAAGTGATAAATGCCTTTTTCCTTGTTTCAAAACTTTGCTATTGTTTGTTCTAAACCCATATATAGTGTATTGTAGGAGTCACATTTTAGTTTTCTGAGGGATTCTGAAACATGGTTCCTGGCTGTGTCTTGCTGACCTGTGTGGACACCTTTCCATGATAATTTACTGCTCTGTGGATTCCTGTTTCAGAAGCTGAAAAGGGTATACAGCACACCTCTGTAGCAATGCTAAACTGTCTCTAAGTTTTCTAGGCTGTGATTAGAGCCACCCTCTGAGATCAGGTGACACTGCCTAACACTAGATGGTTGGGGATGTAGCATTTGGGTCCTGAGATCTCTCTACAGTCCTCTCTGGCTCCCTGGTAGCCCCTCAAGCTCGTGTCCCTTTCTCCTCCTTTTGTACCTAGATAAATCTGGTGTGCACATAGAAATGATCAAACACCAACTCCTGTCCTTAGAGAAGACCATTTAGCAACTGATAAACTGTCATTGTCTTCATATTGGTGTTCCAAGGCCTGTTTCTGCAAACAAGCTCTTGGACTGTGACTGGAGGCTCTTCTGTGTACTGTACCAGGGACCCTCTTCTGGCCCAGCTAGCCAGGTGGCGTGGGCCCTTTCTAGGATGGCCCGGGAATAACAGGAGGTGCTGTGAGAGAAGACGCCTGGGTAGAGTTAGTGACTTCCTCACCCCGCAGAAGAGGCGCATTTCCTTTTTTTCTTCTTTTTTAGCCTGACTTACTTTCTGCATGTAAGTGTTTGGCTTGCATGCATATATTGTACCATACATGTGTGCAGAGTGCCCACAGAGGTAAGACAAGGGCGTTGGGTCCCCTGGAGCTGGAGTTACAGATAACTGTGGGTCGTCATATGGGTTCTGGGAACCAAACCTGGGTCCTCTGCAAGAGCAACCAGTGCTCTTAACTGTCGGACCACTTCTCCAGCCCCAAAGCACACTCTGCTGCCAGGGCAGGGAACAGTATAGGCACCCCAAGGTTTTCTGTGTCCATTCTGGGACATCTAAACTTAGACTGTCCAGGATGGTCACCACCAGTCACTGGAGGATTTTGAGCACTTACACTATGATAAACTGCTGCTGAAAAATTAAAGATTCTAGTTGATTCCGTTTTAAAAGAATTGTTACAACCTACCAACAGAGGTGAGAAAAAAGGCTATAAAAAGACCCAAAGATTAAAAAATTATTAGAAAACATTCAAGATATTGGGAACAGCTCAAATATATGAATGTACTTGAACAACTGCGTTTTATGAGGTATAGATACTGATCAAGGAACTGAAGTCTGGCATTTGAATCGAGATGAATTTTAAGTATAAAGTACACACCAGAGTGTGAAGACGTAGCACCAAAGGAATGTAAAATATCTCATTAATATCTCTAAAACATTATTACGGATTAGAGTAATATTTGGATATATTAAGTTAAAGAAAATACACTGCTAAGACCAACTTCACCTGTTTACTTTTGGAACTGTAGCTTCTATGCCTGGAAGTACATGTGTGGTTAATGTGACGTTTCTATTGGGTGGGTGGCTCTAGGCCCTCTCTTGACCCTTGCTCAGGGCAGAGGCTGTTTATGACTTTGTGTGGCTAGGCTCTCCTGGTAACCTCCGTTAGTTGATTTTGTCACGTGCATTTTCTCCTAGGGCCTCATTTTGGAGAGGAGGTGACTCTGGGTAGGTACCTAGGGGGCACCACCACCTTGTATAAGAGGACAGTCTCTAATCCTAGCTATTGTCTTGTCTCTTCCTGTGGTGGCACTGTCATTAGGCATGAGCTGGCAAGGTTAACAGGGCTGTCATTTCACATGAGAACAGTCTCAGAAGGTCAAACTGAACTTCACTGAGTCCATAGCCTCTGACTAGAACCTGTACCCTGGTCTGCTGTTCGGTCTCTTTCTCCTGTTGGTCAGGGTGCACACGCCAGGGAAGTAGCAGGTGCACAGAATAGACGGATGGAAGACCTACGAGAGCTCTGTCTTGATGGCTGCCTCCTGTGCCTTCCTCGGTTTATGAAGGACAGCAGCCATGCAGCAAAGTGAGGGACCAGGCAAGGTGGCAAGTGTGTGAAGCAGGCTCCTCAGAAGATGGATGTGGTGGTGGATAGGCCACCAGTGTTCTGTCTTCACTACACAATCCCTCACTTGCAATGCTCTCTCTTGGGGCCTTGTCTATGGTATTAAGCAATGTTGGGGGTCTTGGGATGTGTCTTGTGTCTCTGTTTACTGCCAGCATGATCTAGGACAATCACTAATGTCAGACGGGGCTCTACCTTTTATGGAGAGAGCTAGCCAGAGCAAGAGTGTAAAACGCTGGGCACCTCGCCTGGCACCTGGTGTTGTGAACATTGTGGCTCAACTTGACACAAATATCTGCAGCTTTTCTGAGGCCCCCTTGACTCTCCATGGAAAGTGATGGCCCAGGGGAAAAGGGCGCACGCTGGGCGTTAAGCATGGGAGGCGGGACACCAGGCTGTGGAATGTCCTCTGGGTTCTTGAGTGTCCACGCCCAATCTTCAGCAGTTCAGCCCGCATGTCATGAGGGAATGGGCCCCGCTGCAGAACTCCAAAGGCGTCAGAGACAGTTCCAGTTGCATTGGAGGAGAAAGATCCATCGCTCCTGTGACATCACGAGCCTGGGGCAGTCTGGATGAAATGAGTTTCTCCAGGGGATGGCTCTCTATCCCAGATATTTTCTCGAAAGTATTAGTCGAGTAGGAGCCAAAAGGATTCCTTTTATATTTTGGATCCACTCAAAGTCCCTACGGGCAACCCTGTCTTCCAGAAGGGATTACAAATTCTGGATTGTGTAAACACTGCCTGCCCAGGAAACATCCCTGGTGATCTTCCTTCCTCCGGCCAGCTGCCTTGCAGGGAGAGAGCACAGCCAGCCCTGGCAGTGAGGGCCCCGAGCTGGCCCTGGAGACTCTGAGAGGCCCAAACCGTCCCGCTGGCCCTCATTCTCCTCCTGGGAGGCGGTTCATTGACTGTGACTAGTTGCTGTTGAACAATGCTTTGTGAAACACCCATCTCCTTTCTTCCCCTTTCTCCGTGGCCACTGGGCTCCAGAGACCCTTCCTGGAGCAAAGCAGGAGTCTGCACGGGTAGAAGGCACACCCCAAACAATTTTACACCCTAAATGCTGGTGTGGATTTTTTTTTTTAACTTGCCTGAACTAAGTAGAAGGGTCCCCTCTCTGTCTCTCTGCCCTGAGCCCAGACAAGAGGGCCAGTGGGCAGGCTGACAGCCAATGGCATGAGATCCTTTTAGAAACTGGAATCTGGCTGGCCTGGGTTCACTAAGCCCAGGCTTTCTTCCCAGCCCCTGCTGATGGTCACTGTGTGATAAGCAGTTGTGTCTGGCCCTTGCCTTTGAACTCGGAGCTCTGTCTCCCCCCACCTGGGATCCGTTTTGAACTGTCAGTTTCCAGGGATTAGATGCATGTTTAGGCTGGATGAACTCATGAATGAAAATATTTTGCTTCGTGGTTTCGGCAACAGAGACCTGACGATATGGCCCCCTTTCCTCTCCGCTCTCCCCCAGCACCCGCCCATCTAGGCCCACCCTACTAGCAGGGGCCAAGCTGCCCCATGATAAATGGGAGGGAGCCGTCATGCCTTGAGAAAGCCAGGCGAGCCAGCAGCTCAGACAGGTGAGGCTCCACGTGTGTAGAGATGTATCTTTCCTGGTTCTAAGGGACTTCCTTGGGACAGAATGGCAGAGGCACTATTGCTGTATATTGTTCTGTATATGGGACAGAAGGAAGGCAGAGGAGATGGCTGCCCAGGCTCCTGTGCTGTACCCATCTGGACCTGAGGGCCACTGGTTTCTTGAGCTTCCAGGGGTTCAGGTCATGTGGCTAAGACGCCAGATCAGTCTTACTACCTCGAAGGTGTACGTTCCTCAGAGTTCAGTCCTCAGCTCCTCCTCCGCCTAGTTATATTCTCCTCAGAAAGCTGTAACTGTTCCACACTCCTAGCTACAGACGAGGAGCTTGTGGTCACACATCTTGCCAAGGTACTCTGAGGACCACCAGTGTGTAAGGGAAGGTGCCAACACGGCATCTGGCAAGGAGCTGGCCTTGCGTTGCTTTTTTCTGCCTTCATCTTGGACTTGGCTGGGCCAGCATCCTGACCAGTTCCCTCTGTACTCTGTGCTCCCTCTTCCTCATGCCCAAAGAACATGGAAGACCTCATGGGACTGTTGGAGCCTTGGTGTGGAGGGCCATCAGCTACCAAGAGAATAAGACTAATAAATGGACTGGTGCTGTAGTGAACCATGGCTGCCTCCTACCATCATGTGGCTTGGCTGTGCCTCCCCGGTGTGATGTCTGGCTACTTTCCACAGGCGAGCTAGCTACCACTCTGACCTGAAGGGAGCTACTAGGGCCTCGCTGTAGAGAAAGAACATAGTCTGGTGGATGCTAGAACCTGCCTGGATACAAAGGACTATATTGCTTAGTGGGGACTAGCATCAGTTGAGGATGAAAAACAAGTGTTGGGCTGGTAAATGGTACCTAGTTTGGCTGGGTGGAAAGTATGAGCAGTCTAGCCTTCAGCACCGAGACCTGTGCATGTGTCTGGGGGAGCCGTATGAGTGTGTGTGTGCATGCACACGTGTGTGATAATTATCAGGTGTTCCCCACCTTAACTCCTGATTCATGGCTTTATTAATGTATTAGTTGATTTTCTTATGGCTGTGACAAAATTCCTGACCAAAGTACTTAGAGGAAAGAAGGGATTGTTTGGCTCACGTTTTAAGGAGATACAGTCTGCAGTGGCACCGGAGTGGGGGTAGAAAGACTATGAGATAGCTGATTGGGAGAAGGGGGGGAGAGAGAGGGAGAGGGAGAGATGCTCAGCTGCTGTTCCTTTTTATTTAGTCCAGTACCAGGACTACCTCTAAGGTAGGATTTCTAGGCTCAATTATACTTCACTGGGAATTCCCTCACAGATACAAATCCAGTTACATCCACAATAGATTAATTATCACAATTGAGGAACAGTATTCTGCATAAGTCTTATATATAGATTAGAGACAATAGAAAAATCATATCACTGTTAACATTTTGGAATCTTTTACTTCTACCGTGTATATGTGTATACATTTTCTTAAAACACTGTATGACTTTTTAAAGATTTATTTTTAGTTAGGTGTGTGTGTAAGTAAGTGCATGCCCTCAGAGGCCGGAAGAGGGCAGAAGAGATGTAGGCTGTTACAAGTTGCCTGATGTGGGTGCTGGGAACAGAATTTGAGTCCTCTGCAAGAGCAATACATGCTCTTAATCCCTGAGCCATCTGATCAACCCCTGGATGATCTTTTCTAGTAACTTGTTCTCCTCACCAGAGACCCATTGTTCACAATTGGCAGGATTTATGGAGAACTGCATGGCAGAAATTGTGGCCCATGGCATGAGTGTACTTTAAACCACTCTCATGTTAGGATATGCAACTGATTTCTGAGTCTGACCTTGTGATGTCTAGTTTTATATCAACTTGGCACAAGCTATAGTCATCTGAGAGGAGGGAACCTCTATTGAGAAAATAACTCCATAAGTTTGGACTGTAGGCAAGCCTGTAGGACATTTTCTAAATTAGAGATGGAGCAGGGAGGGCCTGGCACATTTTAGGTGGGACCACCCCAGGGCTGGTGGTCCTGGGTTTTATAAGAAAGCAGGCTGAACAAGGCATTATGAGCAAGCCAGTATACAACACCCTCCATGGCCTCTGTATCACCTCCTGCCTCCGATTCCTGCCCTGTTTGAGTTCCTGCCTTGACTTCCTTCAGTGATGTACGGTGATATGGAAGTGTAAGCCAAATAAACCCTTTCCCCAAGTTGCTTTTGGGGATGGTGTCATGTCACAGCAGTGTAACCCTAACTAAGGCAAGCCTCTTGGGACATGCTATGATGAGAATGACGTTCCGCAATTTGTTACACTAGAAAACTACTCTTCAGTGAGGAATTCTGGGGACTGAAGTCTTGACTTAAACAGTGTATTCCTTTAGGTTTTGCATGTCATTTACTAAATTCCTTTCAGGAAGTTTCTTTTTGAGTAAAATGGAACAGCCCCCTTTCCTTTCCACCTAGGTTCGGTGGGCCTGATGAGAAGTTGCTAAAAGGCGGAGAGCACTAGTGTGTCCCTGTGTGTCCCTGTGGGTCCCTGTGTGTCCCTGTGGGTCCCTGTGTGTCCCTGTGGGTTGCTGAGTTCATTGCACAGTTGGGCACCAGGACCGGAGAGGGAAAGGATGAGTGAGGGAGCCTGGGAGGGCTTGAGAGATGCAGGCTCAAGGGTCAAAGGCATCTCCAGAAGAGCAGCTGGCCCAGTGAGCTGAGAATCAAATGGAAGGACAGGGACTGGTAGTGAGGGCTAGGTGGCAAAGCCCTCCTGTGAAACCAGGGTGAGGATGTCTGAGCCTTCAGCCTTTGCTGGCTTTCCTCCTCAGGGGCCAGGAGAACAGTCAGATGGGAGTGGGAATGGCATATGGGTGGTGGCATGGGTATTTGGTTTGGTGGCAGTTGTGCCAAGCCTAGGTACATGCTAAGAAGCAGGTGATGAGGGCCTGGTAGCCAGAGGTCAATGTCTAGTTGGGAGGAGGGTCCAGGAATCTGGAAGTGGAGTTGTGGGATCCTTTGCTCTGCCCATGTATATCAAGTACTGGCTGTGGACTAGGGTCTGGCCCAAGAGCTGGGGGACAGCTTGGGTGAAGAGGGTAAGTCCCTCAGCCCTCAGACAGCCACAGCCCATGTGGTTGGCAGGGACAAGGACTAGTGAGCAATGACTGCAGCCTCGGCTGTGTGAGCACAGGGGAGGGCAGTGTAGGAAGACTCCCTGGGGGAAGGGATGTAAGTGGAGGCCTGAAGAAGCAGGGATGGGAAACATGGAGTCCAGGATGTCGCCAGGCAGGGTTGATATCCAGCCATGAATGGGAGGTCTGTAGCAGGTGAAATGGAACCTGCTCCCCACCCCCAGGATGGAGGCTGCTCCCCCCAATGGAGCTGGTTGAGGAAGAAGCTGGACGACACCAAGCAAGGGTGTTACATCTGTGGGCCCTGTCTATTGTGTAGCTATCTGTCTAGACCAGACATGACAGGTAAAGAGAGGGAGGTGGCAAGGTTGGTGGTCCAGGGTCCTGGCCCTTCCCTGATCTGCAGTATGCAGTCCTTCCCATCTGTGAATCTGATGTTTTCCACATCTATCTTCCAGGGTCTAGCAAAGCCTGCTGAGTTGGGAGCCAGGAACACTGTGAATGCCCAGGCAAGACTGTCTGAGGCTGGTCCCTGGCTATCTCTGCTCATCTCACTGGTGAACTGTGAAGACAGCACTGCCATACCCCTTCCTATGCCCCTGTGACATCGACCAACCCTGACCTGACTTCTCTCTAAGATGTTCAGGCCCTTGAACTTGTCTGTCCTAATGTGGTCAACCACATGCTTGGTGTCTCAGCTGCCCCACACTGTTCCTCCAAGCACAGGTCCTGCTGTTTGTCCTCCTTCCCTGGACATCAGTACTTTCTTGCTTCTGCAACCAAGCCTATCTGACTCCTTTGCTGGCGTTCCAACCCCATTTGTTTAAACCCTGAGTATCCTTACACAGAGATGGGCACAGATGGCTTACCCCAAGTCAACGTCCCAGAGTCTCTCATGGGTCTCAGTTCTCTGAGACAATTCTCCCTGCTTAGGGTACCACCCTTGAACCTGGTGCTTCCCACCCCACCATAGCCTTGTGACTGATTGGGTTGTCCCAGTGCAGGACCGCTGAGCAAGGGGCCCCTCCAGCCAACCTGTCCTCCCTTGGTGTATCCCCACAAGGATGGGAATGCTGGCATTTTGCAGTGGCTCAGGACCCTTTTCCTAGGCAGTATTTGCTTGGGAACTGATAGTCATACATGAGGTATGTATGACTCCTAGCCGAGTGTTAGAGAACCCAGCCCTGGGCAACATCACTTAGGACAAGTGGGTAGGGAAGCCAGGCTCCAGGGTGTGAAGCCTTCAACTGGACATTGAAGTTTGTGTGTATATGTGGTAGATGTGTATGTGTGTGGTGTGTGTGTTTGCCTATGTGTGTATGAGTTCTTGTCAGTTGCCTATGCATAAGAGAGAGTAAAATTATGTGTGTGTGTGTTAGCCTGTGTGTGTACGAGTTCTTGTCAGCTGTCTTCGTCTGTCTGTAATATCTCTGCCTTATTATTTTTAACCAGACTGGATCCCCCACTGAACCCAAAGCTGGCCATCTTTGGCTAGACTACCTAGTCAATAAGCCCCTGGGATCTACCTATCTCTATCCACTCTGTTCTAGCACCTGGGTACAGAGGTTCATTGCTGCGCCAGCTCTTATGTGCATGCTAGGGATCAAACTCAGATCCTTGCACGTATGCAGTAAGCACCCCCAGCTGCCTAAGCTTCTCTGCAATGCTTGTTTTGAACTCCAGACCTCTCCTTCCTCAATGGTCTAGTAGGGACAAAAATATGCCTCCTGAGGTGTCATGAGCACTTAGAAAGATCACGGGCATGCAATCCTCATGACTTTGGGGCCCACAGGCCCTCCCATCTCTGCATAGGCAGAAAGCTAGAGGTAAGTAGAAAGATCTCCATTATGGTCCTCTGAGAGACTGACCTGTGAAGGTCCCTAGTGGCAATCCTTGGCCACCCACAGCCACATCCACTGTTCCTTTCCTCCCATATATATCCTCACTCCAGCTCTCTAGTGTATGTGGAGGTGGGCCCAGCCTTCAACTAGATCTTTTCCAGCTTGGTCCTTCTCCATGCTGCCTTCCAGTCTTCTCCATCACAGTGGGATGCACTGACAGACAGAAGACTTTCCTTAGAGCTGGGAGGGGAAGCAAAGGACTGTGCAGTGCCAGGAACCAGTGTGTGGCTTGCAGGTCAGCTTATCAGTGTGTACAGAGTCCTCTGTGTACACTAGACACCACACTGGATTTTAATAACCAAAAATCTGTGTGAGGTGGACCCGTTCAAGATCTGTAATATAGGTAAGGAACCTAAGCCTTAGAACACACAGAAACTTCAGTTGCATAACTGCTAAGATCTGGGGCATTTGTCACCCCTGTGACCAGTTATGGAGTCAGTTGGGTAGCAGGCCAGAAGGGGGTCTGAGCCAGAGGGAGCCCATGAGAGTCCTAACCTTGCCCCTGGGCTTGGTGGGAGGCTGTCTGGGTGAGGATGGAATAGGTGACAGGCAGATGCTAAATGTAAGGGATTAACTATTGACATTAGGAAGGATACAGGCTAAGGGCCTCAGGGGCAGCAAGCAATGGGAAAGTGCAGAGAATCGCTGCGGGGTGACCCCCCAAGAGTGTCCTAAAGAGGAACTTCGTTGGGGTTTGACAGAGCTTCTGAGGAGGTGGCCTGGAGCAGAGTCTGCACCTCCTGCAGGAGAGATGCTTGGGAATGTGAGGTGGCCCGGTTGTGTGGGAGCTGCATACTTCTGTGTAATTGGGTCGGTTCCTCTGCAGCAACTGTAATTAGCTTCAGGCAGGGAGACAAGAATCCCTGTGGCCAAGGCCAATTCTGCACCTGGGGCGGCTTACCTGGGCTTCTGCTGTCCAGGCATGGCCCCATGCGTTTCCGCTTCCAGCAAGGGCAGCCCAAAGGCAGATGGGCCAAGTGGGATGCCAGAGTCCCAGGTGGAAGAGGGACTTGTCCTAGCTCTCCTCCTGGCCTTTAGCCCCCAGTAGTCCAGCTGGCTAAGAAGCCCTTGCTGCTCCTCGTCTCTCACAGGCTCTGGTCACTCTGTCTGGGTGGAACTGCCAACAGCCGCCTCCTAGAGCCTGTGGGCCGTGACCCTTTGAGGGGTCACACATCAGACATTCTGCACATCAGATATTTACATTACGATTCATAACAGTAGCAAAATTACAGTTAAGAAGGAGCAACGAAAATAATTTTATGGTTGAGCGTCACCACAACATGAGGAACTGTATTAAAGGGTCATGGGGCTAGGAAGGTTGAGAACCGCTATCCTAGAGGTAATGGGGACCCATGGCCAATCACTGAAGGCCTTGTATGCCTCCTACCACAAGGAGCTCAGTTCAGGGGCAGGAATATTGGGAATTTGACCTTTTGAAGAGTCTAGCCTATCCTGTTAGTAGAAATTGTCAAGGGTGGGGAGGATTAGTTCTATACATTTTAATTTTTAAAAATATTTTTATTATTAACATATATGTATATCTCTGTATGGGTATATACATATGACTGTAGGTGCCCGGAGAGTCTGGAAGAGGATGATGGATACCCTAGAGCTGGAGTTTCAGGCAGCTGTGATCTGCCTGATATGAAGGCTGGGAGCCGAACTTGCGCTATCTGTAAGAGCAGTGTGCACCCTGAACAGCTAAGCTGTGGATTCAGCCCCTGCACTTTGCTTTTGTCATGCTTGAGAATGTTACTTGATTCATCGACTTCTTTCCTGACTTAGCAGCCACTGCTTCTGTGCTCAGCAGCCTTTCCCGACTTCTCTTAAAACGAGACAGAAATGAGAAGTTGGCAGCAGGAATATAATTATTTCCATTTTGCAGACAGGACAAAACAGATGAGAGATGTGGGATGCTTGTTTACAACCACCTGGGGTAGTTGACAGCGGCTCAGGGGGCTCTGTATGCCAAGTAGCAGCATGCCCAACCTTCACCCTAGCTGAATCTGGGCACGTCCATCACACCACCCCAGCAATGGGCAAACTGCTGATGGCAAAAGCATGGGAGTCAGTGTGGCACTTGCTACAGACAGCAGGGGGATGGCACTGACTCCACTGGGCTGAGGCTTGGAGGTACCAGGCTTGGGGACAAGGTTGGCTGCCTGTCCTCACAGACTTCTATCAAGGCTGGCTTCCTTGGGCTCCAGAATGATCCCCAGGGCTCCCAGAGCTGGCAGATGGTCTGACATTCCTCAGAGCAGTAGCTCTCCCAGCCAGGCCAGGCTGCCCCATAAGAAGCAGAGAAGGGGTACATTAGCACAACAGTGAGGCCTAGAGCTTCCAGGGATCAAGGGTTTCGGTGAGCTGGTTGGTGATAGATGCCAAGTAGTCTGTGTGCTCTTGGCTGAGTGAAGTGGGTTGTGTTAGTGGCTCTGAAGAGGGCGGTGTTTTAAGTGAAAAGTGCCCCTATAGTCTTGGGCATCTGAATGCTTGGTTCCCAGTTGGTGGAGCTGTTTGGGGAGACTTGGGAGGTGTGGCTTCGAATGTCACTTTGAGAGTTGAAAGGTTTGTGCCATTTCTAGTTTGCTTTCTGCTTTGTGCTTTTGCTTTAAGATGTAAGCCCTCAGCTTCCCGCTCCTACGCCATGCCTCTGCTCTGCCATCACGGACTCTAATCCACTGCAACCATAAACCCAACTAAACTCCTTCTAGGGGTTACCTTGGTCACGGTGGTCGCTTAGTGATATCACCAGTGAAACCCCACAAAAATGCAAGGGCATGGAGCTACGGAGGACATTTATTTAGAATAGGAACTGAAAAGAGAAGGTAGGGCTTCTCCTTGCTGAGCCTGAGTTGGGAACTGGCGTGTTGAACAACTTCCAGGGCTTTCACTCTGCACCCACGTCTCCAAATGCTCACGGATGCTGTATCAGTATGGACTCAAGGATCACAAATGACATTTAGTGGGGATGCAAATTTGCAAATAAGAAATCTGTAAATAATAAGGATCGGTTTGCCTTTGGCAGATCAATCAAGCCTGCTTGCCTAGTCCAGCTGCCTGGGGGCTACGAAGGTTGCAGGGTGGCCGACAGTACCTATGAGCCACATAGGGACACAGGGAGCATCAGGGAGGTTCTTGCTGTCAGCCCAGCCCTGAGTACAGGGGTCTGGGGGCTGTGAGATGTCAGGCTAGGCTTTGCTGGTCTGGGTGGCTGTGCCCACGGTGGTTCTGGTGGGTTTTCTACACATAGCAAACACAACAGCTGTTTATGGTAGTGTGTTTGTGTGGGTGGAGGCATGCGTTTATTTTCTTTGGACATATTTTGAACCCACAAATGAGAAGACATTTTATCTTTACAGGCTTTTCACTTTCAATGGCCCTTGTGAGTCCTGTTCTGGCATGTTTCCAGGGAGTCAGCAGAGATGGGCATGCCCTTTGAGTTGATTGTATTGGGGATGGAGCATGAGCGGTGATCCGAGGAAGGGGTGGCAGGGCCTTCCCAGCACGAACCACTCAAACTCCGACCCCAGGGGAAGTAATTGGAGTGTGGGGGTGGGTGAGGGAAGAGCAGGTTCCATACCCACAGGCTCCTAAGCCTCCTGGTAGACTTGCTTATCCTCCGTGAGTCCCCTCTGGGTGGAGAATGAGACCACGGTGGGAGGGGTCCCTGACTGCAGCCAGCTCAGGTTCCAGAAGGTGAGACCCATAGGAGAGCCTTGCTCTATCCATCACCCCGTGGCACCTGGGTACCCTCAGAACACTGGTGGGCCCTGTCACAGAGGCTTGTAGCCGATAGCCTGAGGGGTTTGTGCCCACCTTTTGTTTAGTCCTGCCTTCGGCTGTGTGGGCAGTTTGGGAATGTGGACTTGGGAGCAAGAGGGACAGTGTCGGAATCTTGACTTAGTTCCAGGCTGTATGGCCTGGAACACATAACTTAGTCCATCTGTGACTCAGTTTATTCATTTTAAGATGAAAAAAAATCTCATGAAAATTAACAAAAGATATATGAAACATTGCAGTTAATATTTTAAAAATTTAGTACATTTCCTAGTATAAAATAAAAACTACGTGATGATTTTTTTTTTAAATTGGCAAAATTTATGAAATTCGCTGTGGTGAATTCTGGGACAGTCTACTCTTACTGGGTCTCAGTTTTGTTATCCAGCCGCAGGGTCAAGACAGATAAGTGATGCCTACCCCGGAGGATGGGCTGTGATGCTGCAGGGTGGGGACCACGCGAGGAGGAGACACATGGTGGAGAGTAAGCCTACCGGTGACTCTGCCTCCTTCCCTTCTGGGTTTTGACAGGCACAGAGAAGGCACCAAGGCCAGGGGGAAGGTGTTTGAGTCTGCTGACAAGGCAGGATTCAGAGGAAGTTAGCAGTGCGCCCCCCCGGTACCCCTCCCAAGCAAAGACCCCAGGAACAGTCAATGCAGGACTAAGTTGGGACTGTTTTCTGTTCTCCAAACCTCCCAGCAGGAAGCCTGCCTGTTGGTCACAGCTGCCTTCACCCTGAGCTCCTGCTTGGGCACTGGGATGATGTGTGGTCACAGGCACTGCCAATGTTTGGAATAAGCAACTGTGTGTAGAAAATGCCCTCCTTTCCTCTGGAAGGTTTGCTATCTACTTCCCAGGAAGCACTGGCACAATGTTCTAATCAAGTCAGAGTCTGCGGCCCATAGTTAGAAACAATAAATGAAATGCAATTTGAGCTAGCACTTTGCCTGGGTCTCGGTTTCTGGAAGTGGGTGTGGGTGAGAAGCTGCTCTTGCTGAGAGAAGAACTTGACCCCCCCTGACCTAGACCATTTAGCCCCCAGCCCCACTGTGAGCTCGAGGGGGTGGGACCCTGGACTTTATTTCAGGTAATCATTGCAAATCCTGATTTTGATCTGTCGGGTCAAAGTCCGCGGTGCTCTGTAAATCAATGCACACTATTAGCCCAGTCTTTGTTTTTTCTCCTTCCAGCGCCTTCTACCTACCATGCTTAGAGTTTAGACCTGGAGATCATTGTTTAATCAATATTAAACCATTCACATAGCTTAAGTGTTTACTTATGTGCCTCGAATCGTTGCTTGCACCGAGAACAAGTGATGCCCCTAATCTGCCTTCACTACACTCCCCAATACCCTAATTATGTAATTTAGAAAAGAACATTTCCTGACAGCAGTGCTCAGTGTGCAGCAGCAAATGCCGGCTGGGGCGGCCCAAACAACCCTGTAATAGCTAGCACATGGACCCGCTGCCTAGGTCCGGGCTCTGGCTTGGGACGGGCGCCGTCCATTTGGGTTAAGGCTTTCAAATGATGGCATATTAGTGCCAGTAGAAGTAATTTCACATGAAAGGGGCTGAGGCTAATAGCCCATCTCCAGTCTCTCTGAGTTTGTGGAATAGATCCTCATTGCAAATTGTTACCGACCCAGACAGTCAGGAACGGCCATCTCCTAGCTTGGGAGACCGACGCAGCTAAAGGCGTGTCCAAGAGGCCAAATTTTAGGCCAAGTTATTCTCCATGGGTTGGGCCAACGCTCACCTCTATGGTCCAAAGGCCAGGCCAGAGTGTTCCACAGATCTCCATATTTGGGGAAGAGTTTAGGAAGAAACGTGCATGTTTTATCCCACTTAGATGCCTCCCTGGGGCTGTTGAGTGGCGGACCCTTCAGTGCTATGTAGTTGGTGTGGCTAATTTGGGTAGGAGGGACCCTTAAAGCCTTTCTCCTCTGCATGCTGCAGTGTCAGCATGGATGGGTATCTCAAGCCTATTACTTCTGTGCTCAGAGTCCAGCTTGATGCTTTCTGGCCAAGCGAGGCCTACATGCTCACTGGGCAGGCAGCTTCCACCGAGGAGCGATAGACTATTTTTTTTCTGCTTTCCCTCCTCCAGAGACCTCAGTCTGACAGCTATTCTGTTGTCATGACTGTCCAAGGGAAGCCTCTGGGGCTCACCTGTTTCAGTTGGGATGGTGAGTGGGCATCGGGGTATAGGTTTGGAGGCAGAGTCCAGCTGTGGAAGCCGTCCAGCTGCTTCAGGGACTAGGCTCTTGAAGGTCCCAGAGGAAGGGTAGAGACTAGCAAGGAGCAAACAGAGCTGTGGAAATGTTAATTTGGCTGTGAATCTCAAACCAATGCCTTAGCCTTTCTAGAAGTCGGTTGCTATGGTGATGGAAGCAGTGCCAATCGCAAGAATTGTTTTTGTGGTTAGAGTGACTGTCTCAGCGCAAAGATCAAGGCTAACCCAACAGCACAAGTCCACTGTTTTCCAGGCCTTGGATGTTGCTGCCCCGGTTTGGGAAAGAGTGGGTGGCAGCCTTGAGAGTAGCCATCTTGTTCTGGCTTTATTCTGGGGATCCAAGAACCTGACCAGAAAGGAAAGGGTCATCTCACTTTTCCCGGGAGTGGGGGACATAACTGGGTTTACCCAAGGTGAAGGGGTGCAAAATCAAAGCAAAAATTAGGCTGAAAATTTCTTGTTCTCTAGGCAAACTCATGATAGGGCATTCTTTATGGGTCCTTCTGCCACCCAGAATCTGGCTGTAGCCCACAGAGGTCTGCTCCTTCAGGCCACGCTTTGTCCTGGGCCTCAAATATCAGCTCTCCCTTGAAAATTTCCTAAGTGACAGAATGGAGGCCCTTTCTGTAGCTGGGGTGCTGCTGTACCTCGCTAATTTTCAAAGCGTTTTACAAATATTTATCCACCTTAGGTCATTTGCAAACCTAACCCCTGTCATCCCACCCCATGGCTGTCCCCTCCAAGTCTGGTTGCCCAAAATGAAGTCAGAAGCAGTGGACTAGGAATTCCATCTTGGCGGACTTTGAAACGCTGTCCCAAATGGTTTGTTTATTTCTCTAGTCTGCCCTCCTTAGAGTTCCTGAATGTGTCAGGACTGCCCAGTCCAGACATGCAAAGCCCTTTGCCCTCCCCGCTAGAGGTGAAAGGATTTTATTTATGAATTCATCTGAAATCACTTTTAATCAAATTAAGACTCTCTGGGATTATGCGAGAGCCCCAGAGGGCGAGGCTGTCGGACAGGTGAGCACGCATCTGGCGCGGCTAAGTCGAGAAAGCCTATTTCATGTTACACTCTAAGGCCCCCAAAGTGTAGCTGCTTCCTTGTTAAGAGGAAGATTCTTGTAGTTGGGTCCTTCCTGGGCTCGTGTCTTCCTCTCTTCCCGGTAGTCCACTGGTCTGAGTTGTAACAGAATCAGTGGCCGAACCTGATTCTGCCTAGCTTCTGGTCTGAAGTCTGACCTCTGGTGAGTTTTCAGAAGCTGTGGTCTGCCTGCAACTGGGCTCCTTCTGATAAGATAGGCTTTTGTGTAGAGTGGGCAGGAGGGAGCAGCTTCAGTAAGGTCTGGATCCTGATCACGGTGATACCAATCCTGGGACTGATGTTTGCCAAATAAATAGCCTCATTAGGAAAGGCTATAAAAGTCTGATAAGATTTTTATAATTATCTCCCAAAGCACAAATTCTTAGAGTTTCAGTTTGTTAGGAGTCCAGGAGAATGTTCACTGTGACTATCCCCGACCCACAGGGTCTGCCTACCAGCCGCACGTCTAGCGTTACATATTTTGTTTTTGCAAAAGCACCAAATTGCCAAACAGAAGGGGAA
This sequence comes from Ondatra zibethicus, assembly GCA_004026605.1. NCBI lineage: Eukaryota > Metazoa > Chordata > Mammalia > Rodentia > Cricetidae > Ondatra > Ondatra zibethicus. Next base: position 41,691 of record PVIU01006898.1, read on the forward strand.
AAAAAGACAATGACATATTTTAGGGTACTATTTCACCTTTGCAAATCAATATACAAGCCATTAAAACTACATTTTTCCATGAATGATAAGTGTAATTACCTCTCTCTTGCCATAAAAACTTGTCCTTATTAAATGTAAATATTTAAAAATGATTGAAATATATTTGAAGGGCACTTTATAGCCTGATTTTATATGCTGACATCTGGGTTGCCTTTCCTAAAACACTCTATTTCTTGGAGAGTTATTAAATTAGTATTTCGAAAGGAGTAACACCGGGCTTGTTCCTCGTTTCAATTTTAATTTCGTACATATTTAGATTTACTGGGAACTCAAGAGTTTTTACGTGGGGCTAATGCATCATTATATTTGCCGTGCTTGCGCACGTAGAAGCCATGATGTTATTGGCAGAGGGAATCTTTAAACAATTGGAAATTCCATCCCCCCCATTGACTATGTACCCCGCAAAGAGTACAGGAATGGAGATTCTGAGATTCCTGCCTGTAAATGTTTAATGTTTCAATTCTTCTTTAGATCAGGACGATTTTAAACAATATTTACTTTACCTTTAGCTGGCCAGCTTTGTAGATAGGTAGCTGCCCAGCCAGTTGTTTTCTCCTGTGAGATCTGTCCGTGACTTGATTTAGCTAAGTTGGAGAGTATGAGGTTTTTTTTCAGCTTCTGTTTTTGGAAGAAATTTTTTTCCCCTTAAAAGTTCTCAAATTTGGTTGTTTCACAGAAAGTATGTTTATAGACAATATGCGTTCAGTTCTGTGCTTTGAGAGGATCTCAGACAATGACAGAAAATCTAATATTTGAAAACACGAGCTTTGCTAACATGCCCAATTCCAGATGGTAAAAAAGATGTTGCCCCAAATGTGCAAGAATTCAATATGAGTGGCTCAAATATTTTTTTTATGATAAACAAATAATTCTCGGCTGGATGTATTCCTCAGCTCCGCATAGGAAAGCAGCCATCCATGCAAGCCGTTCTGGGCTAACCCTCCAGCCCTATTCGCTCTTTTCCTTTCAGCACGCCAAATCCTTGAGGTGTGTAAAGATTCTGTGACAGGCAGTGGGTCAAGTAATCTGAACATGTAGCTTTTTATACATTTTTCTTTGCAAAGGAAAATTTTTCTTCAAATCAGTCCCCCCAAATAAATGGTTTGTAAAAACAAAGTCTATTTGTTTTGAAATTACACACAAGAAACCATGTTCTAACAATATCTCGATTTGCCTTTTGCCTGAGAAAAGAAATTTAAGTATAGTTAGTGATCTCCCTCATGATAAACTTTTAAAAAATAAAGTTGTCTCTGGGGAGAGAAGTCGTCAGCGATGGGTAGACATTTGCAAAGGGGTAGCTTTACCCACTTGTCCAGTGGAACAGCTTAACCTTTAGTAGCTACTTTCTGTATGCCTTTTTTTCCTCTATATTTCTTCTCATGTACTTTCCTAAAGCTATACAACTTTAGAAATTTGATGTTTTTAATGCTATAGATTCTTCTTAAACTAGTGAGTGTGCCATCACAGTGTGCAGAGATTTTAGACGAGTCTTGAAATCCTTCTTTTAAAAAAGGTTTGGCTGGAACTGCTGGCAAAATGTCCGGCATCCAGGAGCATGTTCTCAGTGCCACTGGAGGTGAACAAACGGACAGGAGCGTGCGCAGATCACCGGCAGTGGCTTGGGAATTTTTTAGGAGGCATATTTTCTTACGCTAATGCCTTTGTAGATTGCATCCACGTTCAGACATCAAAGGGCATGCAATTAATAATGGGCATCTGGAGGGCCGATCACATGCTTCCGACGTTCAAGTGGGGAAGGACGGAAAACCAGCCATGGTCAGGTATTAGCTGTAATCATTTTTAAACAACAGCACTAAAGGCTTCTCTATGCCTCTGCTCTCTGAGAAATGCAGAGGCGCACTCATGCAAAAAGTTGCGGGGACACCTTTCTGCTGCTGGATCAGCGAGCAGTAAGTGATCTGCCCTCAGCTGTCGATGCTAATTCATGCAGCCTTAATTTCTCAAATAAAACCACTCAGTGTTGTGTGAACTCTTTCCTTAACCCTTATCCCCTCATGGACACATGGTAACAGACAGTTGTATTAGTCAAGTCTTGGTTAATTCCAGAATGAATGTTTTCTAGGATAATAGTAACTTTCTGCTTGCTGGGACCAAAGACATTCTTAGGCATTATTTATTCCTTCTCTTTTATGGTAGCCTGTTTGTCTTTTTCAGAATGATATATGCTACCAAGCCTCAAGTATAAGATAGTCAGGTAAGACTGTACGTATGTGCAACAAAAATGTGCCAGAGAAATAAGGAGCTTTTCTAAACATTCCAGCAGATATAAAACCTGCAACTTTTTAACAATGTTCATTTCATTGGGTCATAGATAATAAGGAGATGCTTGTTTCTGGAAAATTAAAAAACTGACATGGGCGAAAATATTTATTTGCTTTCCACATTGACCGAATGACTAGTGGATATTTAAAAAAAAAAACTGTAAATAGACAGATGCAAGCAATTCCCTTTCATTAACAAATACTGCAATTTCACAGTAAAGCAAATTCATTAAAAAAATGTCTGTAGCCTTAAAACTGAAGCTGCCCGCTTTCAGCTGATTTAAAATATTAAAAAGTGATATGCTAATCGTTTGTGGGGGCGCAAAATCTTGTAAATCTTTAAAAACCAACTAGAGTTTTCAAGGCTCTTCTGGCAGGTTGAGGTAGGAAAAGCTGCTGTCCGTTTTGTGTTAGTTTCTGTGCGTTTGCCCAGCTTTGTTTTCCTTGTCTGCCGGCGCGGGGCGGCGTAAGCAGTATCGGCAGCATGCTTTAAAGTTAATCAGAAGCAGGGTCTACATTGCCGTCAGCAAACATGTTAGAAGCTTACTATTTAATAGAGATTCCGGGGTAAGGCCATCATCCCCTTCCTAAATCCAAATATAAAAGCTGAAATCGTATTTGTTAAAACTGTCATGTTGAATTTGTGGCCCAGATTGCTTTCCTGAGGCGTGCTGGGCCAGAGCTGAGCGCTGCTCCCAGCTGCAGACACCCAGAGCCCAGCAGCTTCCCGCTAGTGACTGAGTCTCTGGCTCCATGCTGCTCAGACCGCCTGCCTCCCCCCAACCAGGGCTGCAGCTTAGTAGACTCTCGGCTTTTCCACGTTGTAAAACCATTTGATTTATTTGTTTGGTTTGGTTTGGTTTTTAGAAGCACTGCAGAAATTATTTCCTACTGGCAGAGAGGGCACTTGGAGTTACACTACATTAGTTTCACGTCATTAGTCCAGCGTTCTCAAACTGAAAATTGGAAAGTATATGGACGGCTTCTAGAGAGACCTCAGTTCTGACCAGAGCAGAACAAATTAAAGCTGATGGATTCCTTTTGCTTTCTAACTCACGGGGCGATACATCATAAAGTGCTGTGGCCACACTGAGGGGTTCCCTCTGTCAGTTCTGGAATTCTGTGGTAGGAAATGTTAGTTATAAAAAGCGGGGGTGGGGGTGGTGTGGAAGTTTGCTGTTGCCGTTCGGGTTTAAAACAAAAACAAAAATCAAAGTTTTGTGTCAGCTATTGTAGCAAGCCGCCAAGAAGGGGGTGCCTGATGATACCCTGGACCCCATAGTTTTGGGCTGTCTCACCTTCAGCCACTTCTCATTCCAATTCTGGATATTTGTAAGTAATTCAAAACCAGGGAAGACAAGCTGGTTGCTCTTCTGGGCTGGAGCTTTGATGGGGGGATGGGTGGGGTCACCTACACTCCATTCGTGGTACCCAGTCCCGGAGGCTGGCACCTCGTCCCGGAGGCTGACACCCCGTGGAGATAGAGAGAAGGGCCAGGCTCCCTCAGTGGCTCTGTGCATCTCTCCCAAGGCTGTCCCAGCGCCTGGCGGCTCCGGTCCTCAAGTCACCCTCGGTTTCTGCCAGCTGTAGCAGGGGACCAGTATGGCCTTCAGGTGAGCGCTCCCCGAAGCTCGCCTGCCACCTGTTGGCCGCTGGTGGTGCTGACACGGTGCGAGAAGCCGAGCATTTAATAATCCTTAAAGACCGAACCATGGTTGCAGCCACTGGTGATCACCAGCATCTTTCTCTTAATGACCCCTCAGACACCCCCTGGGTTTCCTGCATCCTCGTCTGGTCAGACCACCACAATAGAGCTATGGAGCAGTCTCAATTCATAGGTGCCGAAATGTGATGTCCAGACCCCTGCCTCTGTGGATGGGATTTCTGACTTCTCTTTTGGCTTCCTTTGACCATCCTGGATGGGCACAGATGGACGTGCCAGTGTCCTTCTAGGAGAGACAGACAAGGTTTCACTTCTGATGTTCCCAGTCCTCTTGATATGCTGCCTGTGCGATTGGCAATTTCTTGCCATTGAGTACAAGTTCTTTCCCTTTCTTTTCTTTGTATAGGGCCTCCCTGAGTCTGGAAGGAAGAGTTCTATAGGGAACTTCAACCAGAGGTCAGAAAGGGGTGTGTGGGAGCTTCTGGAAGAAGGAGAGAGCCATACCTTCTCGCCTTTGAAAGTCAGGGATCACCTCCAAATATTGCAGATGAACCAGTGTTCAGAAGGCTGTGTATCAGCTTGGATTCACCCAGGAAATATTTATGCAGGCAGCCTCTAGAAAAACATGGCTTATGGTGACCATTTGGGGCTTAGGAATATGAGACAGGGTGGCAGGCATGCTTGGGAAATTCTCCCCCCCCCGCCCCCCGCCAGAACAAAGCAAAATATCTCCCTAGGTTATCTGTGATCCCAGGTATGGGATCAGTGAATCCAGCAAGATTTGGAGAGCACCTCCCACGTTTCCACGGGTTTGGGGATAGAAGCCATGCATGATGGTGGTGCCTGCATTCCTATTTTGGGTGTGCGTGTGTGTGCGTGTTTGTGTGTGTGTGTGTGTGTGTGTGTGTGTGTGTGTAGGGGGTATGCTCTGAAGCCAGGACTTCTCCTAGGTCCCACAGAGGGCTGAGAACCCCAGCCACTGTGGACAACAGGCGGTCCTTGGCCCAGTTGGAGGTACAGTTTTTCATTCTTCATGCACAGAGGCCGTGTCACTCTAGCCCAGACCCTGCAGACTGGTGAGCATTACACAGGGCAGCCACAAAGAACTGTTGGCCCACACTTGCTCCCTTGCTATGCTAGAGCAGGCTGAACCACAGTTACCTGGCATTTAATGATAGCACCTGGTCAACCCAGACACCTTTCCTTTGCCCCAAAAGGAGCTGGCTGTGAGAGCCCAGGGGTTTGCTCCTGAATGAATTTCTCATAACTTACCTGAGAACAAAACGCTTTAATGTTTCATCTGTAAAATCGTAGGCACTCTTGATATTTGGCCTCGTAGCTGTTGATGATTTAGCCCTGAAAAATAATTTTCTTAGTCTAGGGCCTATGGGAACCCCGAAATGGAATTATGTAATTGAGTGGAACCCCCAATGCTCCCCACAAGCTCCTGTTGTGATTTAAGATAGAAACAGTCCTTTGACCAGTTTTCTCCTGGGTGCCTACTGCCTTTAGAGCAATCTATACAGAGAAAGTCTTGTGTCAAAGCACACAGCTTTCAGAGAAGAAAAGGACCCACCGAACTGAACTGTCTTAGATTGGGAGAGAGAGAGGGGGGGGGAGAGAGAGAGAGAGGAGAGACTACCGAGCCAGGTCTCACGTTTTTATGGAGAAGAAAGAATGCAGGAAAGTCAGTAAACGTCTACCCTCCTGGCCCCACAAACATGAATAGAAAGACTGAGCAACTGGCTATTTACCTCAGCACAAAAGGCACCTCCCACCCAGCACCTCCTTTTTATTTCTAGTCTTTCTGATAAATACACAGCTGACTGAAGGCTCCTTCTCACAATACTGTCCATCATGAAATATGGGGGGTGGGCAAAGGTAAGACAAACTTTAAACACACCTGGCACAGCTGGCCTCTGCCTTTGTGCTTAGAATGGCCTCCAGCCAACTGGCCGCCCGGTCTCCATTCATGAGTTCTCCAGAAGAATTCTCACAGGTTGACTTTTTCTTTGTGACAACATATCACTCTAAAAATCAGGCCACTGAGCTGCCTGAGGAGAGTTTGGGACACCTGTCTGATAAGCAATCCTACTGGGCCCGTGGGATTCATAAGAGCTCAGTGCTGTTCTACTGGGCCAAGGGAAAGAATGATCTCAGAGAGGGCCGGATCTGTGGGGTCTCCACTCTCTGGTCATCTTCCAGACAGAACAGGTTCCCACTGCCCCAGATGATCCCACCCAGCACACTCCACTGAAGTGGTCCGACCAAACCCCTCATGGATTTCCCAGGAGGTGGAACAGGTGGAACACTTTCCTCTTTGTATACAACAGAAACACAGGACCCTTGTCTAGAGTTGTGGCAAACTGAAACAGCGTGTCACTAACAGAAACATCGCCCCTACCACGGTCAAAGTGGCTCTGTTCTCTTTTCCCTCATCCCGACCACGCCAATGGACGACTCGGCTTTCCACTTTGGCTTTGCCTGTGCGGAAAAAGAACATGCCTGAGCCGTTTTGTCTTTTTTCTAGCTGCCACAGTTCATTTGTTTTAACTTTCCCTCTCCTGAGATAACAGATTCCAGAGGCCAGGGAGGTGCTGTGTGGAAAAGGCTTTTAAGTGGGGCCATTCTCGGTTGCTCAGCAGTCACTGACAGAGCCGAGAGGTGATGAGGCTGTAGCGGCACTTTGGATTTGAAACTGATAAGACATCTTTCTTTTTTTTCCCCTTCCCTTTGTAAAACACTGGAACCCTCTGCAATTATCAGCTGGGGAATCCACACTGGTGTTTATCCATAGAGGAAGGAGAGGACAAGATGGACTTCGGGACAGTCAATTGGGTAGCTCGTCAAACAGTCACTTAGAGAGCATTTGCTCTGGCCATTGAGTGTCATTACCTTTAGCCACTTAATCCCTGTGAGAGGCCATGCTCTGGGTCACCCCAATTTTAGAGATAAAACGTAGCCCTGCGTTTCTTCTGTGCGACTGCAGCAGGGCGGTGGCGCCTTGCCCTCTGCCCCTCGAGCCCCTGTTATTTGCTTCTCATGAAATCCAAGCACAGAGGACCTCTGAAAGAACTGAAGGGGGTGACCCAGTCATCGTCGTGGGTGTCTGTCATGGCCCCTCTTGCTTGCTCACCCTCATGGTAGTTGTGTGTGCTCACCTGGCTGCAGGAGGGGGTATTGTGAGTTCTGGAATCGCTGCAGGAAGCTGAAGACGGCAAAGGCGAGCTCCTCCGTGGGTCGGTCTGTCTTGTGGTATGCTGCCCATGGAGTCTGACAGGAGAGCTGTAGGCACACTGAGGCCAGACAGAATCTAACTAAGCAAATCAACATTATAAAGTGAAGGTGCTCTCTCATACATTCCTTTTGTTTTCTGCATAAAAGCCATTCGATATGTCAGGGTGTCAGATGGAATCATCCAGAATAAATTTCCCGGAAGAGAAGTGGATCCGAATGGCACCAATCACTCCCCATTTCCCCTCTGTCCAAATTTTATGTGGGGTGAGTCACTATGGTGGTTGCTGACAACCCCTGGAGGCTGGCCAGGCTGGGGGGGGGCGTTCTCCAGGCTTTCTGCAGCCCAGGCCTGGCCAGATCTCAGCAGATCAGTAAGCTCCAGCTGGGGAGAGCTCTATGCTTTTGCCCTCTGGGCTGCCTCCAACCTGGCTGAGGGTCAGAGAGAACCACACCCTTTGATTCTTGGCCTCTGCATAGCCAAGGCCTTCTCTGGTGATTCTATCAGGGTGGTTTTTCCTCGCCAAGTACATCCTTGCCGAAGTGTAGAAGCTCTTGAGTGAGATGTGCTCTCTGGACGGATTAAACTTGATGATTCTGAAACTCCCCTTCCAGGCCTTCTTGTCACGGCCCCAGCTTGGAATCTGTGCTCATTGGCTGGCGAAGGGCACTTTGCTGGGCAGACAGGGTGGAAGGAAGAAGACGTTGCTGTTTGCAAAACCAAGGCTCCCAACCCCCTTCAGAATTGGAAGATGTTGCAATGGCACGGCTGGTTTTAACCCTGTATCATTTACTCTACAGCCCAGATTCTGAATTGTCCCTCTTGGTTTCCGTGCTAGTCCGCCACTGCACAGTACATCCGTGGCCACAAATGGTGCAGCTTTTGAAAAGCTTCTAATTGGGAACGTTTCGGCTGCCTTTTGTCAACCACAACACGGTTTTGCTAGAGAAGAGGTCAGGGTATACAGTGTCCTTCCTTTGGGTTTGTCTTGTTCTTTTGTGTTTAGGTTCTGACTGAACACCCCCGGCTGGATCCTGTGGGATCTCCTCTCTTCTTTGGGGCTCATGTCATCTCCCACATCCGTTAGTGATGCCGGCTCTGATTTCTTCATTGGGGCCCTGTCTGCTTACTCTGCTCATATTCTACTTGAAGCCACAGAGACATGGCAACACATAGAGGCTCTCATAGGGCATTCCTCTCTGCAAATGGAAGGTCCATTGTGAATCCTGCCTGTCAGTCTCGGAAACAATGGCCACAAGTGTGTGTTTTTCTGGTTCCTCTATGTACCCAGCATTACAGAGTAAACTCTCCCATGCTTCCCTTTCTCATTTCCATCCTTCTCCTCCTCCTCCTCTTTGTGGCCTCTTCATGCATATAGAACTACAGTTTTCTATTTGACGCACTGGGTTATAGTGCACTCATTATTTACTGTCTATACAAACTGCCTAGATTTATTTAGTGAGGTTGCCCCACCACCACCCAGGTTTCATGCCTGGGTCCTTTTGATTTGCCACCATCCTTGTGAGTATTTCTCTGCTTTCTGGCTCTGAGGAGCTGTTCTATTACCTGTAGCTTCCCTTCTCTGGTCTTAGTGTCTGCTATTTTGCTAGGTAACAATAGTTCCTGTAGCAGGTTCTAGGCTGTCAGTCTGCCCAGTGCTATGGAAGGCACTTGCTCTGGCTGCTTCAAGTCTAAAGCGGATACAAAACACAGCTTCTATCTACCCAGCTTTGAAATGTATAAATTATGCATGCGCAAACGCACATGCATGTAAGTAGGAGTTCCAACGGCTACCTCTGAGTCTAATCAAGCCATGAGCTCTTCCCTGCTTTCCATTCACCCAGATTTGAAGCTCATTTCTTCCACAGTTAAGAACCCTGGTTCGTAACACTATTGCATACTTTTGTTCTCAAACTGGGGTTGTAAAGGAGGCGGGCGCACCTTACCCTCCCTCTGTACTGACAGGATACAATCAGTAGATGCTGTTAAGAGAATTATTTGGATCAGTTCTTTGCTTCTTCCTTAGCATGCCTTCCAATTTGTGTCTGTCAGGGTTTTATCCTTGTTAGACATGTTTGAAGTCCTGTAAGGCTCACTTCTCTTTGCTTTCAATTTAAACTTTTTTCTTAAAAAAAAAACTGTTAATTTGAATTTTGATTCTATAGTATACAAATAAACTTCTAATTGTCAAAGCTTTACAAAGGCATATACATATGTAAAATCCTGTTTTTAAAAAAAAAGGCACAGAAGAAAAGGCCAGAGGGGAGAGTAAGCTAGATAACTCTGGAGTGAGGGAGGAAAGACACAAAGGGTTTTGAAAGAAAGGATTTCCCTGAGGTTAGTTCTTTGTTTTTTTATTGTTTCTTTTTGTAACTTTTGGGCAAAGTATGTTGACCATTTTTAATTGCTGTGTTTTTCTTTTTGTAAAACCAAGCAAGCAGGTATAATTTTTGCTCCTTTTTATAAGGTAGCACGCCAAGCATATCTATATACATATATACAACCTTGCTATACATAATCTATATGATGCACTTCATAGCAAACTGTATACTCTATAATTATTCCATATAAATTCAAGGGTTCTTTCCTGTTTTTTAAACCATAGCATATTATGTCTGTGCACATATATAGCACAGTTGGTTTTTGTTGTTCCCAGCCAGTTTTATTCTGTATTTGAGAACTTAGGGAATTTCTAATACTACTCTACAATGAAGAAACTTGGGTGTGATACATTTCTCTACTGTGATGTTTGTTTGTTTGTTTGTTTGTTTTGACACAGGGTATCACTATATGCCCTGGGCTGGCCTCAGACTCTTCCGGCCTCAGCCTCCTGAGTGCTGAGAATATAAGAGTCTGCTACCTTGCCTGGCTTGAACACGGTATGTTATCCATGGTGCTGTTAGCTTTAGGACTGAGTGGTTGTATTAGTCTTGACAGCCTGCTCACAGAGGCGCGTAATATCCATCCTCACTAGCAATGCAGGGGACACCTGTTCCCTTAGAATTTTGCCGACAATGTGTTGTTAAGACCTTGGCTTTTTGCCAGTCTGTTGGATGAGAAATAGTTACGTCAATAAAGACTTAATTTGCATTTCTCTGATTATACATAGCTTCTTTTCTGCAGATATTTTTCTCATAGATTTCAGAACTGTTTCTACACCTTCCTGTTGGATTGTTTAGGTCTCTGCCCACGTCTATACAGCTTTAAAGGAAGTCCATTAAAGCCCGTTGCCTGCGACACACAGGAACGGCAAACATCTACTCTCACAGTGCTTTCTATTCTTTCTTGTTATATTTCTGCGGTTTAGCTTTTACTAAATGTCAGTTATCAGTTATTTGATTTCACTTAGATTGGATTTATAATTATGAGGTATTACTGCTTTTGGCTTGCAGAAAGGGCCACATCTTCATTTGACACACAGACTGTAAAATGTTCTATACTTACCTCACTAGTTCCTTTGGAACTTGCTTTTGTGTGTGGTGTGAGGAAAGACTCTAACTTACACCTTGACAGGTGTCTCCTCAATGTTCAGGAGCCACTTATTAGAAGATCTCTAGTGACTTTGATAAAATAACAAGACCAAAAATAACTCAGATGAGAAGGGGCTTCCTTCTTGTTTACAGCACCAGAGAGCTAGAGTCCGTCATGGTGAGGACGACATGGCCCAGAGAGCTCGCCAATCACTGTTCTCAGGAGGCAGTGAGCCCACATCAAAGCCTGCATCCCCTGGTGTATTTTGTCCAGAAGGATCCACCTCCTAAAGGTTTCATAACCTTCTCAAACCAACTGGAGACCAACTGTTTAAACCTAAGAGCCTATGAGGGACATTCTTATTCAAAGCACAACATTCTACACCTGGCCCCCACAGGCTCACTGCCACCTCATGGTCCTGTAGCCTTTAACAGTCTCGAACCTGTGCAAAGTCCAAAACTCTGAGACTCAAGGCACTATCTGAACTGTTAACCCACGTTAATATAGACACTCCTAACATATAATGGCACAGAATAGCCATTCCCATTCCAAAAGGGAAGAATAGTGAGGAAAGACTGGGCCAAAGAAAGACCAAAACTCTTAGCTTCATGTTCAGTGTCCAGGGCTTAGGTTTCAAAGGGCTCAGATGGCTCCACCTCTCCATCTTTGCTGCCTGCTGCATACATCTCTCTCGCGCTCTCTCTTGGGCTGGCTCTACTCCTTTTCTGCCGTCCCTGGTATCTCTGACATCTTGGATATCTACTACAACCCAGGTTTCACCTTTGCAGCTTCACGCAGTGGCCTCATTTCAGGGACTCCAAACCTGCCGCACGTTGCCTGGCCTCAGTGGCTCTGCAAAAGCAGAGGTAGACTCTATGACCCTTTCACTCTTACACCTTTCTAGGCTCCAAAGCCAGAACAAAGTGGATGACATCGCCAAGTTCGATATTAGCTCTGGATAAAGCCTGGCACCCTTGGGCCCCAGGGGCATGAGCTTCTGTATTCTGAAGATGATGGAAAGATTCTTCAGATAATCTTGATTTCTAGGAACATGAAACCCCAAGGTTCTCTCCTTTTACAGGTTGGAGGCTTATCTGGATTGGGTCTTACCCTCAAGATCCCCTTCCTGTTGTTCCAGTGTGGAGTCAGGAACTTTTCTTTAATGGTGCTAACCTCTTTAATAATGAGGTGTCTTTTTCCAGCACATGACTTCAGACTTAGGGTTCTTAAGCTTCTTTCTTTTCCGAATCACTCATTTTCTTTGCTCCTCACTTGTTTTTCCCTGTAGACCTACATGAGCGTCATGAGCGGCAACTATGCCACGGGCTGTTGAGTTGTCTTGAAATCTCTTCTGCCAACAAAGTTGGTCCATTTCTTTTTAATTCAACTTCATAAAAATTCTCAAGACATGGGCAGAATGCAGCCAGATTTTTAGCCAAAGTATCCCACAAACAGTCCAATAGAGCCCTTGCTGCCCTGCAGAGCCTCATGGGCCAGGCCTCCCTTTGTCCACATTCCGGGCAGCATCACTGACTTAAGATTACAGAAGAATGTTCCGTAAGTTCTGCCCACAGCACACAGTTCCAGCTTCTTCCACGGAATAGTTCAAGGACGTAAAGGCCACCTGGTTCATCACAGCCACAGCTCCGCTTGCCATCGCCAGTTTCTGTGTTGGTTACTTTCCTGTTGCCGTGGTAAAATATACCACGACCAAAAGCAGCATAGGAAAGAAAGGATTTATTTTGGCTCATGGTTCAGGACAGATAGAGTCCATTACTGCTGGAAGAGGACAGGGAGTTAGGAGCACACACGAGACTATGGGCTCTCAAAGCCCACCCAAGTGATTTTTACCTCCTCCAGCAAAGCTGCACCTTCTAAAGTAGTGCCATAACTGGGTGCCAAGTGTCGCATTTCTGTCTCTGGCGTTGCTAAAGACATTCCTCATTCAGATCACCACAGTCCCCTTTGCCTGGTCACGGGGAGAGATGCTTTTCCACCATGCACAGGATTTCCAGGGTAGCTGGCTACGGCTCTGGATGCCACAGTCTGTCCTTATGCTCCATTTATTTCTGAAACACTATCTTCTCTGGACACAGAGACTATATAAAATTAAAAAAATAACCTGGTAGGCCTAATTCCTTTCTTGTAGCTCTTTTCTGTTTCTGCACCAATGCTTGCATGCTAGTTTTCCATGTGAGCCTTAGGATCAGCTTGTCTAGTTCCAAAAAGCTACTTTGGATTTTTAAAAAAGGAATGATTCTGTTTGTAGTACATGTGCGCGCGCGCGCGCACACACACACACACACAGGCACACATGTATGTCTGTGTGAGGGTATGTGCATGTGAGTGCAGTGCTCATGGCAGTCAAGAGAGGGCATCGGGTCCCCTAAAGCTGAAGTTGTGAACACTTGTGAGCCTGTTATGCGTTGAAAGCTGAGCTTGGGTCCTCTGCAAAAGCAGTGCACACCGTTCCCTGCTCAGCCATCTCTCCAGCCCTAGCCTCTGGAACTCCTAAAAGATCTTAGTAAGTTAACTGAGGAGGAATTCCCTGACCTCACTGTTCTTCAGAAGTGTATTACAGTTCTCTTCTTATAACATTTCAGCAGTTCTTTGTTTAGTTTATTTTTAAAAAATTCAATTTTCCATTGCTATTGTAAATGGGAGTTTTTCTTCTATCATATCGTATCAGGTATTGCTCGTGCCTGCACAGCCATGGTTTTGGCATTACTATCCTCCTCTTTTGCTGAACTGTTTTATGCGGGTTAGTTCAGTGTGGGTTCTAGGTACCCCTGGAAACCCCTGAGAAACTTTTAGTGGATTCAGAAGGCCAAAACCATTTTCATAATGACACTAAGAGTTCTTTAAATTTCATTTTCTCTAGTGTACAGTGGAGGTTCCCAGAGGTTATGTGATGGATGTCACAGAAGATATGGAAAGCTCTCTGAATAACAAAAAAATGCACTCAAAAATAGAAAATCTGGACTACAACTTGGCTTATAGTTACTTGAAAATATGCTCTTTATGTTGACATATTTATCATGACTTTTAAATTAATAAGATTTTCTCAGTTGAAATTTATCATATAGAAAATATGAAGAGATATAAACCACATAAAAATGTAAGCGTATAAAGGAGTTTGGTCAACAAAAATTTGGAGACTTAGACTTTTATAATTCTTCATAGCATTTTCTAGATATACTGCAACAAATCTCTGTGCACTTTTTCTGGTTCTCAAGCCTCTTCTTGGCTTCCTCTTGTCTGTCGCACTGGAGATGTGTCCATCGTTGGCAGGACAATGTGTGTGTGGCTGGGTTCTTTTCTTCTTTGTCTTTGGAGTGTACCCATCCAGTAAGATGCTGGCTTATGGCTGTGTTTTAGACATTGTTTGTGAATTTATTTTTCATGGTCAGATTCTTCTAGCATTTAGGAATGTTTGTGGCTTTGATCTTGTTGCTGCCATTGTATTCATATGTATACACATATGTATATACATACACATAATGTGTATGGGTGTTTGCCTGTATATATGTATGGCATGTATACATTGCCCAGAGGCCAGAGGAGGCATCAGGTTTCTCAAAACTGGAGGTACAGATAGACAGGAGCCACCATGTGGGTGCTGAGAACTGAACTCAGGTCCTCTGTAAGAGCAGCCAGTGGTCTTAGCCACTGAGCCATCGCTCCAACCTCCCATACTTTTTTAATAGTAACATCAGCTTTTTCCACTTCTTACTTAACCTTTACCATATGGGCTGACAGTTTTATGGGGTCTGGCTCTTGCCTAGTCCCTCAATGAGAATTAATAATAAAAACCATGTTTTACTTTTCTCGCCCTTCTGCTGCTGTTTTTAGTGTTCTTTTTTGCTCTCTCAGAATGTCATGCTGATAATCTTCTGCTATCCTGACCCCACTCTCTCCATCGTGTTTCTGCCCCTGGTGCACTGAGCTGTCCTCACCAGGCCTTACCTGAAGGCCCAGTCATCCTTTGGCAGATGGAGGCTGATGTGAAAGCCTAGGCACATGACCTTCTCGGCACCTTCAGACTACGGCTCCCTCCTCCTCTGCCCCACTTGTCTGTGTCGTTCTTAGGAAAGCCTGTCAGCCTGATTTTTTTTAAAGGAAAAACATTTAATGGGGTGACTTACAGTTTTGGAGGTTTAGTCCATTATCATAATGGTTGATGTGATGGCATGCAGGCAGGCTTGGTGCTAGAAAAGTAGCTGCGAGCCCTACATGTTAGCCCACAGGCAACAGGAAGTGAACTACAGTACTGCGCATGGCTTGAGCATATATGAAACCTCAAAGCCCACCCCTGGAGTGACACATATCCTCCAACAAGGCCACACCTACTCTAACAAAGCCACACCTCCCAATAGTGTCACTCCCTAGAGCTTATGAAGACCAATGACATGCAAACTACCATGGTCTGTGTATGGGGCTTTATTTCTGTTTACCCTGTTTGGCACCTGGCAGGCTCATAAAACCAGAAGACTGTGTTTTTTGTTTTGTTTTGTTTTCCCAGCTCAGGGAAGTCTCTCCTATGCCTTTGATTCCTTCTCTTCCCTAGAACCCCTCCCTATAGAATTGATGGATGCTGACATCTGCATCTTTTCTATCCATCAACTCTTTTCATTGTCTTTGTTTTGAGGCAGGGTTTCTCTGTGTACCTTGCTCTGTAGACCACAGCTTGATTTTATTATTATTATTATTATTATTATTTTATTTGTATGGGTGTTTTGCCTGCATGCATGTGTGCACCATGTGTGTGCTTGGTGTCTAAAGAAGCCACAAGAGAGGATCAGTTCCCATGGGACTGAAGTTTGAGAGGGTTATGAGCCCCACCATGTGGGTGCTGGGAACATGGCCTGTTCTCTGGGAAGGCAGCCAGTTCTCTTAACTGACGAGTCTTCTCTCCACAGCCTGAGCTTCTTACCTGAATAAGAATTTCAACACTCTTGCTCTGCATGTCCTGGCACTATTTTTCTCTGTTATTATTGCTGACTGGTTTTACTAGGGTGTATTTCAGGTGTGTATGCCCCAAATCAGTTTCCTAAGTCACCCAGTAGGTTTTCTCCATGCATTGACTAGGACCTATCTTATGTAAGGAAGCATTATTCCTTTATTATTGTTTTGTTTTGGGGCTTTATGGTCTCCACTTAGTCTTAGTTTATACCTTCTTTGCCTCTCTTCTATTCCAGCAGCTTCCTTTCTGTGGCTTTTCTTATTCCTTTTTATTACCTTTTAAAAATGTTCTTTAGTAAAATTTAATCTGAACCCATCTGTTTTGGACATCTTGTAGTTTGTTCCTTATTACTGGGAATTTTTGACTTTTTTGTTAATATTTTTCCTAAAATATATCACTGCCAATTCCATTTCTTCCTTATTAAACTCCTTTTTCATTTTTATATTTTAATATATGATCTTAGTTGTTTTTAGGGGATTTGTTTGGTAAGTCCCCCAGATGATAGCATTGTTCCTGGAGGTGTGAAATACCAGGTGGCTGTGTGGAGCAAGTGGAGCAAACTTCTGCTGCAAGCTCAGAGGAGCCCTGCAGAGAACATGGAGTACCCGCCAAGGGCTCGGAGTACCTACAGAGAACATGGAACTGCACTGGATCTTGGCTGAAAGGCCCATAAGCAGATTTTGTTGCTTTTTCTAAACTTCAAATCTGTGTTTTATAATATTTAGCTCAGTTTGGAATATTATGCTACTTTTTATTCATCTTTTCTTGACTTCTGGGTGCAGAGTTTTCACCGGGTGAAATGTTAGCCTCATATTTTATCTCTTTCTTAGCAAAGTTTCTGATAAAGTTAGTCTTGAGATCCCCTGCCATTCCTAGGTGGTTTGCAGGGTTCTCCAATACTGCCCCCTTTTGTCAGTGCAGTGAAGTACAATTTGTTCATTGGCTAGTGGAGCGGGGCAGGGGAGTTTATGGGCCCTCCACCCCCACCCTGACTGCTACATCCCTAAGCTGAGGGGAAATAACTTTTCTCAGTTCATTTCCTTCTCCCCAAAGTAATGATGCTCTTCTGTTGCCAGGCTTAGCCCTGCTGTGGTTCAGATCCCTTCCCTGAAGTCAGAACTGAAACATCAAGTCCAGGCTTAGGTTCACTGTTTCATTCAGTATTGAATTTTAACTTTCTGGATGATTCTGTTTCATCTATTGCTCCAACACACAACCCCTAACCCAATGGACTTATGTTTGTTTCTTGAGTCAAGGGCTTGCTATGAAGCCCGGAGGGTGCTTGACCCCCTTAATCCCTGCCCAGCCTCCTGAGCGCTGGGCTTACAGATGTGCCACCAGGCCTGGCTTTCCTAGACCTTTCTCAGGAACCCCCATTCTCCAGGATCACAGGTTGTAGTAGCACTGGTGCTTTGTGGGGACTCGGTACTTAATTCTTACATGTACTTGAAATTTCTAGTCATATATGAATCCGACTGGTGCTGAAGGCATGAGTCATAGGCAGTTATCCTTTTCTGTTGATCTCAGTTTTATCTTCCTTTTAAGATGCAAAGAGCAGTTTGGATTTAAGAGGCCACCATGACCTTCCAGACTGAATGCTGTTTAAACAGTGCAAACACTGGCTTTCAAAGGGAAGTTTGTCATTTCAACAAATACTTTGAAAATTACTTGGAATAATATATTCGGCGCTGATGAGACCAGTGTGTTAATCTTATTTCTGTGCTTTATTCTCAGTGGCCCTGGGCCCCCTGGTGGGGCATTTAGAAAACTTCCCTTGCAGACTGGGAAACCCACCTCTCTGGGAGAGAAGGCCTTGTTCCTCCAGTTCCCAAGGCCTGTCCATGTGGCTGTGGCATTTTGCTGCATGGCTTTAAGGCTCAGTTATTGATATCTTGTTAAGTTTTGGGTGATTTTTTTAAGTGTAAAAAAAATCCTCTAAGCCATTTGAGGTTTCTCTTGGTGGAAATGACCTTGGGCGGAGCCACCCTCTGCGCTTGCCTTGTGAATGAGCAGCCTTGGTTCTCTGAAGAGAGACTAACAAGGGTGGCCTGGATGGCAGGAGATGGCTTTGCTCATGTGCTGCCAGTCATTACTTCTCAGCGTTGCTGTCCCCACCAGTGGTTTCCTTGGGATATTATTATCCCATTTCTAATAAATACTTTCATAGTAAATGAATGTTTAAAAATCAAAGATAAAGGCAGGCTTCTTTTTTTTTAATTTTAAAAAATTCATACAAGTGCTGTATTATATTATTGCCAGTCTTCCTTCCCTCCAATGCTTCCCATGGCCCCTTCTCAAACTATTGGCCTCTTCCTCATTATTGTTGTACACACACATGAGAGAGAGAAAGAGGGAGGAGAGAGAGAGTTTTGTCAGCCTGGGCTCTCTAGTGACATAAAAGGGTATCTTAGAAAACCAAATAAATAGGGGTTTAGAGAGATGTCTTAGTCAATAAAGTATTTTCCCATAAGCATGCTGGTATGAGTTTGGGTTCCTAACATCAGGGGTGACATCAATTGCTTATAATCCCAGGCTAGGGAGGCAGACATATGTTTATTGCTAGAGGTTGCTGGCCAGCCAGACTAACTGAATCAGTGAGCTTCAGGGTTAGTAAGAGACCCTGTCTCAGAACTTGGGGAAGTTGCTGGAAAGATGGCTCATTGGTTTAGAACACTGGCTGATCTTCCAGAGAGACCTGGGTTTGATTCTCAGCACCCTCATGGCAGCTGACAAACATCCATAATACCAGTCCCAGGGGATCTGATGCCCTTTCTGGCCTCTTCAGGCACCAGGCATGCAAGCAGCTCATAGACCTCTGTGTAAATGAAACGCATAAGCATTTTTAAAAAAAGTTTGGGTATCTTCCTTGATTGTTTTCTACCTGTTTCTAACTGCTGCGTACACATCCTCCAGTGTGCACACATGCTAACACCCACACATACATACACACATGCACATACGTGCACATATGCTAACACCCACCCACCTACACAATGCACACATGCTAACACCTGCATATACCTACACACATGCACATATGCTAACACCCATCCACCCACACACCACACATGCACATATGCTAACACCCACACATACACATATGCACACATGTTAACACCTATCCCCCACATACACACACATGCACATACACTAACAGCTAGCTCCACACATATACACATGCACACACACTAATGCCCCCCCAATACACACACACACCCTTCCTCGCATAAATGAGTCAGTAAATAAGTAAAATTCAAATTCAAGGGATGTCTGTCATAGGCTGAACAAACCCCACGTGACTGTTCCCCCCAGGTACATCTGTGACTGTTGCCTTAGTAACGAGATCCATTCTGTTCAGACAGCCTGGTAGAAACCCGACCCACTGCAGGATAGCCCAAGCTACCTGATCAGCCTCTGGGCCACAGGTCAGGGTCAGGAGTCAGGGAAAAGCTATGGATTGGTCTAAACTAAACAGAGGGACAGGACTCCTTGGATTTCTGTTAAATTTTAATTACTTGGACAATATAAAAGTACAGTTTCTTTGAATACTTAAATGTGAGCAGGCTCATAACTCAAGTACCAGGAAGCTGAGGCAGCTAAACGCCAGCCTGGCATACCTAGTGAGAGTCAGTCTCTCTCTCTCTCTCTCTCTCTCTCTCTCTCTCTCTCTCTCTCTCACACACACACACACACACACACACACACACACACACACACACACACACACACACATACACACTGTCTCAGGGTGCTTTTAAAATGATCTTGGGTTGGGAGCAGGGCTGGTCTGTGAGCTGGCTGAAGCTGTCCTTTATGCTTGCAGCTCGGTTTTAGTCGGTGTTTGAAATTTTGCACAATGAAAAGTAAAAAGCCCAGCGTTCCTGGATAGGCCAAAGCGACCACAGATACCTAAACTCCCCTCACTGGCCCACTCCCGCCCTGGTTACGCTCTATTCTCAGTTCAGGTTTGTCTTAGAGATAGAAGACCCGGCCCCTAGGGTAATGAGAGGTTTGACTGTAGAGACAGCATGAAAAGCCATGGGCAGGGCCATCTGGAAGCACAATGAGCTGGAGGGTTGGCTGCAGTTGGGAGTTGGGCCCTGTGGCAGAGTTAGATGGTGGGTCCATTCCAGACCTTGCCTCTGACCTGCTGGCTCTCCCTGTGGCTAGGAGACAGGAACACCACCCATGCTGCGATTGCAGATAGAGGGCAGGTCTCCATGTTGATGGCTTTTTAGGCTCTCTGGGTTGTACCACCTGCCGACATAATTGTACTTTCCACCCACGGATGCCCTGTGGCTCTGCTGCTGCTGGCACAATACGACTTGTTCTCTTGTAGCTGGGGTGTCCCCAGTATGGGACTTGCTATAATTTCTCTGACTGTTCAATGTGTCCCCTGTGGTTTGGTCCTGGAAAACCTGACTGGGGTGACACGGGAACGAAGGATGTCCAGATGCACTCACACACGTGCAGAAAAGCTGGGATCCGGTGGTCTCGTGCGCTCCGGAGAAGGGGCACCAACTTTGCAACGATGTGTGTAGCGTATGTGTTATGTACAGCGTGAGCGGGAGGGAGCGGTGAGCTAGTCTTAGGAGGAGGTCTCTGTATTGAACAGTCTCAGGCTGGGGAGAAGCAGCTACAGTTGCTAGCTTTTCCACACACTGGTCATTGTTCAAACGTACTGTCTCTGCACTTGAACCAGAGAGAGGCTTTGGCATCCTCTGAGCCTTGCCCGGAGGGAGGTTTTGCCAGTTCCTTTGGTTTCTGAGGCATCAGCCCTTGCCCTTCATACCCACTCAGGACTTCATTGACTCTGCACCCACTCAGGGCTTCCCCTGTTCCCCCGAATGCTCTCCATTAACCGAGAACTTCAGTGGCCTCTGTCCTGACATATCTTCCTTCACCCTGGGGGCTCTCGCCATATGTATCTTTTACGCTCATGGAGACCTGCGCTGTGCTGGATACTTTTATGTAAGTCGTATATATACTCATCTGTCTAAACAGCCTAAGTTTTGGCAGCCTGTGCTGGTGGGAAGACAGCCAGGTGGGAAAGGCAATGAGGACGGGCTCAGGAGTATGGTGGGCTGGAGTTCCAGCCTTGCCTCCATTTTGCTGTGCGACCGTGGACAAGGCACTTGCCCTTGCTGAGCCTCGCTTTCCCTGCAAACACATGCCGGCTGCTGCCCACAGGGATGCTGTGTGCCAGGGATGGGGTGTCAGGAAAAAGTCCCTTGTATTCTGACTGTTGTTTGGTCAGGAAAAGTGCATCTTATGTTAGATGCAGTTAACACTAGTTGTTCTCAAGAGTAGAAGAGAGTGATCTTCCCGCCTCCCACCCCACCACCCTCTACAACAAGAAGCAAGCCTTCTTCCTGGGAATGGCCTCTGGGTCCTAACTTGCAGCTGGGCTCACACTCAGTTTTCCTGAGCCGCAGGGCTGCCCCATAGCAAAGACACACTGAGGCTGGGATTTGGATAGCCTTTCCCATGAGGCTAATGCACTGTGGGATTTCCATTTCCTGGGGCTCTTAGAGGTGGACTTTTCCACTCGTGGGAATGGCTAAAGACTGGCCTCCTTTGACTGTGGCTCAGAAGGCAGTCTGAGCCAGCATCACCAGTGTTCGGTCAGTGACAGACTAGAAACTGGTCTTCACTCCTTCCCACACTCGCCTCTCCAGACGGCTCCTGAGCGTCCACCCTGCCTGTCACCATGCCGAGTATTGTCCTCACACTGCTCGTGTAAGCCTTATCCCCATATCCGAAGAAAGCTCTGCTGTAGCGTTTTAAGTTGCTTCTCCAGGGCCCTGTGGTTTGACAGAGGTTTGTGTTGGCCACTGGGTCATACGGCCTTGGCTCACCTGCCACGCCTATGGCCCTGCCTTCATGAGCTCGAGTCTGTGTGTGGTTTGGCCTGTGTTATGCTCTCTCCAAAGTCACGCTTGCATTTTCTGCTTTGTGTTCTCCACTCCCCCCCCCGCCCCCGCCTTCCTCCTCCAAGCTTGGATGGGATCATATCAGCAGCAAAAGCCAATTTCTTGCGAAAATCTTGCTGGGGTGCTGCCGGCAAGCCTTGCATACCAGAAAGGCGGTCTTGGCCCTTTATGGAAGTTATCAGGAAGATGAATAAGGCCTGAAACACAAGAGAACCAGCAGACTGACTCAGACCTCACAGAATGGCTGGCCCTGGCCTTTGAAGAGCAAGCACTATTTACACCCTGCTAATGGGCCTCAGCCTCCTGGCCCTGCAGCTCTATAAATATTCTCAGGCAGGCACAGGGGAGCAGGGCAGAGTTTGAGAAAGGCCTCTGTCATCCACAACCTCTCCTCTGAATGAGCGAGTGGCATGAGAAGTCCACAGACAAGAGGTGGCCCTAGGAGCAAGCCCCATGGACAGGCCTGTACGTGGCCATGGCTGCCTCTTAGCTGGAGAGCGGCATTCGGAGCTTCCTCCTGGCCTGAGGAGACATGGAGAGCAGCTGTTAGCCATCCTATTAACATGGACATCCATCACAGCTTGTTTCAGATAGAAGCCTGGGAGGGAGAAGCATGGGCTTCCATGAAGGGCAAAGGCTCTGTGAGTCTGACAGCCGCCTGCCTCCAGGAACGCCCCAGCTGGAGACGGAATCAGGGTGAGGGCCTTCCTGACAGTCTGAAGCCACTGATGGCTGCTCACCACCCACGGAGCTGCACCAGGCCTTGGCAGGGTACAGGTAGACACGGGATGGAACGTCTCTCTTAGGACTCGGCCCCAGCCTGCACACAGTGCAGTGGGTCATCAAGCCCCCCGGCTCTTGGAGATGACAGGCAGACAGAATGTCACCATCAATCCTATGGCAAGCTCTTCGTTTGCAGATGGAGGAGCTGCAGTCAGAGAATATAGTGGAGTTTCTTGACCAGCTGAGCATCTCAGGTTGGGGAAGTTCTTCGCAGAACCAATGCTTTTATCTGCCCAGTTCAAAGATGGCTGGGACACCTCGGTGCTCCTGACAGTGTGCCCCACTGTGTCCTTTGTTCCTCAGGAGCGTCTTGCTGCAGCAGAGGCTCTGAACCTTAAATGTTTGGCGGGCTAATGACTGTTCTCAGCCTCATTGCCTTCTCAATAGGCTGCATGGGACAATTAGAGCTCGTAACCACACTGCCCTCGGACTAGCGGCACGGGAAGCTCTGTACACACTTGACCTTAGGATCTGCACTGCAAAGGCAGATAGTTCTGCTCAGAGGGAGAGCTGTACCTCTGGGTTCATGTCACATGACTGGGACTTTTTGGATTTAGGTTAAATGACTTGGCTGTTTTGAGTTTGGGGCCCAGCAGGGAGTAGAGAAAGGGTCATATGACATGCCTATCAGGTGACCTTCTTGTGAGACACTTATTCCTTGTTTCTAGACACCTGCAACCTCAGAGCAGTGATTTTTCACACTTGCTGGATTTGTTGAGGACCCTGGTTAGAAGGGGGACAGGGTGCATCATCCAGAGTCCTATCCCAGAGACCCCCACAGTGGGTCTAGGGGAAGAATACTCTCCTCTCACAAGTTCCTAGGTAATGCCGACGTGGCTGGCCTGGGAATCCACTTTAGTAGTTACCACGTGAGGTCATGTAATCTGGTCATCGTGCTGCTCCATAGACTTGGTATTGTTCTTGTCACTTTGTGAATAAGGAAATGACGCCTTTGAGGACCAGATCACTTGCTTAGGGTGGTACAGTCAGCCACTCGGTGCTGAAGCAGCAGTTCCGGTTTGGGTATGGGACATCCTAAGCAGTTCCCAACTGTGTGGGTTCCTACCCTGGTGCTTTGTGGGGGGATATTTGCCCAGGCACAAAGGGCCTGGGGGCCAATAGGCCCTTGCTGGCCTAAAACCAGACTAAACCTGCTATCTGAGCATGCAGTATGTAACTTCCTCCAGTGGAGTCAACCTAGGTCTGCCAAGGGAGCTCCCAGCAACAGCTGCCATGCCATGAGACAAGACGATCTGAACCAGTCTCCAGCTGCCACGCGAAGCCCTGACATCAATGCTGCTGCTTCCTCTCCCCTGGGTGGGTGGGGGTTATATAAGGCTTTCCCCTTCCTAAAATAAACCAAGTTTGCTACACTCAGCCTGTCTCCCAGGAGTCCGCGCCGTTGACCCCCGTGCCTACTCAGCCTCCACCGGCAAGGGGAAGTTCAAGGGGACAGAGCAACAGATCAAAGCAAGGCATGTAAGACCTGCCGGCTGCTGTCCCTGTGTGTTTTTAGATCCAAATGGACCTTTGCCCAAGGTTACAGTTGAGGCCAATTGTTTCTGTTACTGTTTTGTAGTTAAGCAGAGCCAAATAACCCTCAGAAAACTTGAGTGAGGAAATCCAGGCTGAACGGCTAGACTCTGGAGAGGCGCTGGCTCATCAGGCTGTTACAGGTCTGAGGGGGGGGGGTAGTCCCAGGCCCTTCTGTGTGGTGTCCTGTGATGTCCTCAGTAAGGGCTCTCAGGGCCTTACCAGATCCAGCAGCAGCAGGAGTTCAAGCCCTGCCTCTGATGCTGGGACCGAAAGCTAGGGATCCTTCCCACCTTCACCCCCACGGTCCCTCCCTTCTAACTTCTTTTTCTTTCACACCCTCTTTCTAAAGTTTCCAGCACAGAGAAATGATAACGTGGACAGTAGCCCTGGCCTAATTGTCCCACATTTTACACGGATGCATCCTGTCAGTGTGTACTGTCGCATTAGCAGGAAATAAGAAAAAGAGATACGGAGTTTATTTGTTAAGCACTAACCTAGGACACAGCGAGGGAGGTCTCTCCCTTCCTTCTCCCAGTAGCTTTCTCCCTACCTTATGGGTGATCCAGAGCCCAGAGGAGGAGACTGTGCCCTGCGACCCTGCAGGCCTGTGCACACACACAAGCTTTTCATACAGAGACCAGTGCCAGGGATGTGTCAGGACCAACGGGACCTGACAGGAAGGGGAGGGACAGACAAGTAGACAGTTGGGGCACTCTGGGGAGGTGGGGATGTAGAGATGTACATGCCTGAGGGACATCATTTGACCTCTGTCTCCAAATTCAGTCCTTCCTCTGACCACACTTTCCCTACAGGACTGTATTTTCTGCTCGGGTCAGGTCATGGTTAGTCCTGAATGCCAGGCATTCTGAGAGGAGGAGGCCTCACTCTATCTCAGCCTGAGCTTTGGGTTCTTATGGGGCCAGATCGCCTTTGTGCCTGACTTCTCAGTCCCAATACTGTAAGCTTCCCATGTGAGTCCTCACAAGCCAAATTTACTATAGCATCTGTAGCAGGCAACCTCTTCCCCACCCCACCCCCACTCTGCCCTTGCTGGCAAGAAGAACACATTTGGGGAGAGATGTGATCTTGTGTTCCAGCCCCTTGTCCAGGGTAGGCTCTGCCTAAGCTGGTATCTTCATCTCCGTGAGCTGAGCCCTAAACTCTCTGGGTCTTAGCTGGATTAAAGGCCTCGATTGTTGCTGAGGAGGAAGGAGGTCCCTCTATAATTGCTGTTTAAATATGCCTAACAATAGCCATATGTGGAGCCAGATTTGAGGGTTATTAAATATGAGCACCCTTCTCTCAGACATGCCTTTGTTTGCATAACTGGGCAACATGGGAAGGGAAGCCAGCAAGCTGTAGAGGCAAAGGGGACTTCAGAAGCCCTGTATCCTGGGAGCACTGGGCCTTGGTTTGCAGAGAGGCCTCAGGATGAAAATGTTCAGCCTTGTCCTGAGCAGGTGACACTTCGGGGCATTGACACTCACTGCCCACACTCTCTGATTTAACCCGAGCCCATGCCTAGCAGCTAGCAGCTGCCATTCTGGGTGAAGCCTTAGAGGATGCTCTCATGTTGTTTGTCAGACACAGCAGCATCCTCACCCATCAGGGACGGAGTTAGGACCCCACGGAGAGCTGTCTTCGCTGACAATGCAGCCTTTGATCTTTCCTCTAGATGGTAAACTGAAATAACTTTGTACACTAGGATATTAGGGCGTCTAGGAAAGACCATAAAGAATAATAAATAACAGATAGAAATTACACTTGAACTATGTGATAGTCAAAGAACACAATACCTTGCACACATGGTGAACTTTTTGTTGTGAGGTTAAGGAGAGTTGGAACCTCAGCTATCATGGGGTGAGAGTGCTCACGGTATTTCTAGGAGGCACTTTAAACACACACACACACACACACACACCCTTCATTTTGGTGTCGATGTCTGGAAAACTTGCTTCCTTATAGATTTTATCCATCATTCCTTTTTCCTTTGGAGAGAGCAGTTGGATTCTCCTTCTGTAGGAGATGCTTACATAGCTTGTTATTAATTTTGTTGTATTTATGTTAGGGATTTGCATGAGAGGCAATTTACAGGTTGTTTTTCTGCTGCTTGGAGTCTGATATTAAGAACATGTTAATATCTGCCCTTCTCAGAATTAAATGTCAGCCTAAAGAAGGGATGGGGAGAAGAGGAGTAGAGAGAGAGTTGGCATTGGGATGAGTCCATTGTCTGCCCCGTCCCAGTAGTACATTGCTCTTTGTGTGGTTCAGGTAAGTTACCTGTCCATTCCCTCCAGCCTCCGTGTCTACATCCTCTCATAGGGCTGCTGCTTCCAAAGAGGATCAGATAAAGGACTGTGGTCCTGTCCTGCCTACACACTGGGAGCTCTTGGTGAAAGGAGCTTTTATTACTGAGTGTTGTAGAATTCCTGTGGCTAGGGCTTAGTCACAGAGAGCCCGATTTGCCTCTTGTGCAAAGCCCTGAGTGCTGGGAGAACTGTGTTCCAGGCATTTCTAAAGGACAGTCCTCAGCCTGTCTGAGACCTCGGCAAGGAAAGCACAAAGGGATGCTTGCTCCTAATGCATTCGGTGCTACACCCTCAGAACAGGAAGTCCTCCTTGGTGCCAGATGTGAAGTGCCTTCTCCTTGCTGTTCTCCTGGGGAAAGAGACCGAGGATTTCCGGTGTGCAGAGGAGTCTGCCTTCTGTGGCCAGTCCTTCTCTCTTGCAGCCACCCTGTGAAATCAGATTCTGGAAGAGGATGGAGGCGAGGCTATGGTTTTGTAGAGAGAAGAGTGTACCGTGTCGCTTCCTGGTGAGCCATTCTTGAAAGAGGAAGCCCAGGATCTCTTGTGGGACCCTCAGTGTCCTCCCCACAGGCCGCCTCCTGGAATTGAACCCTCAGTCCTGTCTAAGGCTTTGGTCTAACCCTCCCATCCTGGTCCCTCTGCCTCCCCGACTCACGCAGCTGGGTGCCAGGTGGCATTCGGACTCTAGCCTCACTTCCAGCCCGGCCCCAGGGTTTGTTAGTCTTGAATGCCCTGGCTCCCCCCTCCCTCCTCTCTGCCTCCTTTCTCTGTTCTTACCCAGGTCCAGTTGCCTCCAAATCTCACTTGAATAGCAAGATGCCTGCCCACCCCCACCTTGGCCCTATAGTCCACTCTTAAAACCCAGAACTACCCTTTAAAGCGAAGACTGGTTGTGGCTCATGTACTTATCCCCCTCCACCAACCCCAATGGCTTTCTCTTGTCCTCTGCATAAAGCCCTGACCAGCCTTGACCTTCGACTAGCAAGCCCTTCCTCGCCTGCCCACCTGCTCCTTGCTAGCTGCTCTTTAGCCAGTTGGATCCCGTCCCCCCCCACCACCAAATTCCTTAAACATTCTACTCTCCCTCCCAATTTAATGCCTCGGCACGTGCTCTGGTCTCCCTGGACCATGTGCTGCCCATCTTTTCCTCACCTGCCATTCACTCTTTATCTCTCAACTCAACTGGTCACTTCCAGTGGAACCTCTGTGCCTGGCCTAACCACCGCGATGCAGTAGGCACTCCACCCACGCCTGCATAAATAATGAGTGTTTATGTCTGAGGTTCAGCAAGGCCCTCCAGGAACTTTCCCAGCTTCTCCTCTCAAGATTGTCTGGGAGTCCAGACCCACTTTCCTCAGGCATCATTTCTGTGGTCCTTATCCAGGGTCCCTCAGCACTCAGACCAGAGTTTTCCCCCAACCCCATGGATGCTTTACCAGGAGAGCTGTCAGGTTTCACCGCAGCCAGCAGCTTCTTGCCTCTGAGAGGCTGTATGTGTTCTATTCTTTGTAAATGGGATTATTCCCAAGCACCAGAAGGGCTTCTGCTATGTATAAGGACAAAACAGTCTTCTCATGAAGCAAATGGTCTGCAGTAAACAGCAGCTGATTGGTCCGTTTTGTGACTGTTTTGTGGATTGCAGGCACTAAGAGCTTTGCCTCTGAGAACAGGTGGCGCTGACTGGCTGGAAATCTTCCAGCAAGCAGGCTCAGCAGCTGGTATCTTACTGTCCATTGCTCTCCCTTCCAAGCCTCAGCAGTTGGGTAACAGCCCTGTGACAGAGCCCATAAATACCCCGTCACTGTCCCCAGCTCCCTCTCTGGTATGGTAGCTCGCTCACTTTCCTCTGCATCCCCTCCCCTCTGGGATACAAGGCACCCCCAACTCCAGCCTCTTGGTATGGATAGTAATGGGACTGTTAGGGTGAGCTCTAGTGGAAAGGCTCCCCACATCTCCAGGCCTTGTCACCGGCATAGTGTATGAGCTGGAGAGTCACTCCCTCGGTCTCCCCAGCACACATGGATAGGACTGGCTCCAAGGGTATGGCTCAAGAGCTTAGAAAAGGGTATCATGACTTCAATACAGAGATCCCCAAGGACTAAACTGACCAGTTGGCAGGTGGCTGGTTTCCTAGTGTAGGATATTCTATTTAAAACTTGGTGTCCTTTTATTTTTATTTTTTCTAATAATTTACTTATTTTTACTTTATATACATTGATGTTTTGCCTCATGTATGTCTATATGAGAGCATCTGATCCCTAGAATTAAGAGTTACAGAACAGCTGTGAGCTGCCATGTGGGTGCTGGGAATTGAACCCAGGTCCTCTGGAAGAGCAGCCAGTGCTCTTAACTGCTCAGCCATTCATTGGTGTCCTTTTCTAAGGCGCATCCTTACCTGGTTCATCTTACTTCCCTTGGCCTCAGTCTCCCCACCTGTGGCGGCTTGTGGGTTGGCAAACAGTGCTGTTATCTATCTTACCACAGCCAAGGCAGACACCACAAGTAAACACCATGAATCGTTCTCAGCAGAGAACCTGGCTGGCCAGCCAGTGCCCATCTTGGTGGACTCACATCCTGCAGCAAAAGCTAGATTGCTCACAAATCACCTGGGAGGTACCAGGCCCCCGAGAGCTGGACTTGGCCTCAGTTGGGAGAGGGGGAGGTACTTTGCCAGGTATGCTTAGAGCAAATTGTTTAGATGGAGTCTCACATTTGGGACAATGGTAACCAAATCCAAATCAGAGCCCAAAGGAAGCATTCCTATCTGTCCCTTTCCTGTGTCCTCCAAAGTTGGTGGAGAAAACTCTGCCCTCTTGAGTTTTCTAGTCTCCATGGATCTATGATCATCCTGGAGTTGATGGATCCTGTTTGGGCCTGGGTGCCTGGCATGTACTGTACTTTGAGGTAGAGCTGCTTCTCTCTTTTTTGGGTGAGAGATGCCATGGGAGAGGGTTGGGTAAAAAGAGTTCCTTGGTGTGCAGAAGTGGGGGGGGGGTAGCAGCAACCCTGGGAGTCTCAGGAGAGTATGGTCTGGGCATGAGGTGCATCATGGGGGTGTGCCTGAGCTCAGGTGTGAGAATTTGGGTGGATGGTGCTACAGGTCAGGTTCTGTGGAGTCGAGGGCTGGGTTTGAAGGCACGGCCTGCTCCCTTGCATGAGATCAGGTCCAGAGAGGTTGGTGATGATCCTTTTGTGTCTTTGTGCCTCTCTCAACCCCTTCTCTTTTTTCTTTACATTTTGCTTAGTCAATTTAATGAAGACCCTGTATAGCCAAATGAACCAGACCCCAAATGTGAGCAAATCCAAACCCAGGCCCCCACCCCAAGCCTTTCCTAAGAGGTCAAGTGCCCCTGGTTGTGAATTCTCGGCATCTGGAGCAGGCTCTTTCCTCAGCCCGGTTATGCCACTTAACAAATTCATTTGGGACAAGTGCAGAGGTGAAGACCAGAGAAGAGAAACAACCGCCTTTTCTTCTTAAGAGTCCCCAGGACACCGTTGGGCTCGAGGATTCTCACTAATCTAATTCCTGTCAGAAAAGGAAAAGCCAGTGCAGCAGAGGCTTTAGAAGGCAAATCCCCTTCCTGTGCTCGCTGGGTTTGCGCGGTCTCCCTCACTGCTGTGGCTGCTTGCCGCCAAGCCCGGCTTCATCTCAGAGAGGGCTAGGGGATAAGGATTTCAGATTTCACTCTTGCAGTCTTCATATTTAAATTTGCTTGACTCTCTGGTTTGACTTTCCATTGACCCTTGAAGAACTGGAGTATTTTAAGGAGGGGGACAGATCTCATTATAGGAAATGAGAAAAATGGGGCAGAGTTTTAAAACTTTTAATGACTGAAACACGATGTTCCAAGTCGCTATTGTATTGGGGTTGAAGTCACTGTTTGGTTACAAGTCTGTTAGGTCTAAACGGGGTTGATGACATCTGTTTAATTTTAGATGTCTGGAATACATTCTGAAAATAATGAAATCCAAATGTATGACCAAATTAGAGAACAATTTTATCTGCGACTGAGAAAGTTTTGAAATCAGAGCAAACATTACAACTGAACAAAGCTTTAAAAGACCCATCAAGCCTTTGGTCATCTCGCCTTGACTTTTCCCAGTGGGTCTCCACGGTTGGGAGAATGTTCCCTGTGGTTTTTCTCCATGTGCCTCAGACATTATTTTGTAATTTGATGCCCATTTTCTTGTCCTTTCTCTGGGTGTATGCTCAGCGCTGTACCATCTACTCTAGAGAGACCATATTTATACAAGTGAAGACCCTTTGCCAGGCAACTGTATTGATGGAGCAAAGGACTCCAGGCACAATACTTGAGGCCATTTGTCAGCCATCACACAATGGGCTCAATAGCTCTGGGAGAGGAAACAGTACAAGGGGCTACTCTGGCCTGGGGGAGCAGTGAGGCCATATGCCTGACTGTTCCAGGCTGTCAGGGTCACCCCATCTCTGGTTTCTCTGAGCCTTGCTTTCTATACAGGAAAGAGCTGGGGGGCTGTGGGGTTCTCCTTTCCTCTAGAAGATCCTGGGCTGTGCCAAGGATTCCCCCTCATGTCCTAGACAGCCAGAGCAGGATGATGTAGGTCTCCTTTACTGTCTCCAACCTGAAAAGCCCTGTAAGAACAATATCAGCAGATTGGACTTGTCATGTCCACTCCCTACGGCCAGAGTGGTCTTGGTGTCTAGACCCTTTCCACTGTCCATGGCAAGACATGCTTGTGAACACAAGTAGTAAATAAATAAAGACTGAGGTTTTGTGGATGCTTTTGAAATGGTCCTGCCAGGCAAGGGGATTCCATCCCTGATAGATACTTCCATCTTCCAGGTATTTATCAACTCTTAGTGTCTGACTCTGTCTACTCCTTCAGTGTTGGTTCACGTCCTCTTGGGGAACCCTTTCTCTATTGAGACCCTCCAATTCCATCCTCTGTTTCTTCGGGCTTAAATTCCCCCAGTGTTGGTATCCTAAGCCATGGGCTCATTGATCACTAGCCACGCATTCTGCTTGGAGCTTTGGGGTTCGCTTGCTGAATGTTACAAGGTAAATGGAAGTATGTCCATTACTTGCCCTAGACTAATGATCAAGGTGAGCCTCTTTGTGGGGCAGGGGATGAGCTGCATACCTGGGGGCCAGTTTGGGCCTGGAGAGCCCTCTGCAGAAATGAGTGCAGGGAGCTGATGATGCTGCTGATGGGAGGATGGAGAATGCTGATCTGCCCAAACCCTGAGCTGGTGTCTGTTTGCTTTGTATGGCAACCTCTGTGTCACAGGTTCCCTCCTCAGGACCTTGGGTTGCAGTTACTAGCCCCACAGTTGAGAGGTATCAGTGGCTGTGTGCTATATAAAGCAGGAAGGGTGGTCTGATTATTGTGCTATTTGACAGGTGTATTCACTCCCAGGGGATCCCAGAGGCCTCATAGCCAAGGGCATTGATGGTAGCTACAGGCCAGTGAGCTGAGGTCAGGGAAGGGGACAGTTGCTAAGGAGCTGCATCTCTACAGGGCTGTGGGATGAAGCTATGTGTTTGCTTGAAGGTCGTGGAGCTTGGGCTAGCTTGACATTGGGAGACATGGTACTGGCTTTCTACATGCCTCCTACTTACTGTGACGTGTGGTCATGGACAAATTCTGCATGTCTCTGGGTCTAAAGATCACCAGCTATACACAGGAACTGGAGTGCCTGCTCTGCCTTCTTCCCTGGGCAGCCCAAATGCTGGAGGGGGTGTGAGCAAGGACATAGGCAGGTGAGAAAGCACCACGGAGCAGGCTGGGTTGGCAGGGATGCTATTGGCTTTAGGAAGGTTATTCTGGTCTTGATAACTTGGTGCTAAGTGAACCTTGAGGACTCTGTGTATCTTGCACACTGGGCTGGACATTTTCCTGTGGCCCAGGATCAGGCTGCAGGTGACCTGTCTGTGGGACTTGGTCCCTAACTCCTTAGCTAGTGGCAGGGGTTGGGTAGACCAAGACAGGTGGTGGGGCTCTTTGCCCCTGTTATGGGATTGGGACATTTCTTCACTGAGGTGCTAGGGCCCCACCAGTGCTTTCCTGCTTCCCAGCTGAGGTATGGGGCTGACAACAGTGTCTCTCTGCGAGAGTTTAGTGAGTTGAAGACTGTAAAGAGTTAAATATAACTGCTGACACATAGTAGGTGTTCAAGAAACAGACATTGCTGCTGCTGATGCCAGTGATGACAATGACAATTATCGCTAGACATCTCCTTTGCCCTGCTGAGCCCTTCCCTGTATGGTCGGGACTGTAAGGCTGTAACTGACTTGGTGTCTCTTCCTCTGCCATGTGTAGCAAAAGTGACCTCAACCCCCTCCTCTTTTTGTATTGCTTCTCAACTTTCCCACGAACCCTTCGTCTCAGGCTGTAAGGTTCTAAGGCGTTGGAAATTAATTTTTAAGATTATACTCTCTGACCCTTTAAATTTCAGTTCAAATCCCCCTCGCGCCTTAATGAAGCACAGGCTATTCTGGGCACTTTGGAGAAGTGTGGCTGACAGCGTGCCCTTTTAATTTACATAGAAGCTCACACGGCCCCAAATATGTATCTGTATAATTAAGACTAAAAATCAGCATCCCCAAGGCTGGCTGTGCTAGTGAACATCACATTTAATAGAGGATTAGGAGGTAGAATTAAAGTCGCCCAAGGGTACTCTGAAAGACTTCAAACACCTTTTTGGAAAACAAATTAATGTGGTTTTCAGAGAGCATTTTCCAAAGACGATGGAGGGTTTTCCTCAGGCTTCCTTGCTTTCTTTTGAAATGTATTTTTAACACTTGTGTAAACAGCTTGGGCCTGTGACACGGGGCTTCCTGCGCTCCCTTCATTAGCTGGTGTCTCTGGGAGAAGAATTTGGCTCATTATCTGGATGTTTTGATCTCCCCGCGACCACCCCTTTCTTCTTTCCTGCTGCCTACTGGTATGGGACCAGTTGGTTTGTGGCTCAGTGGCTTCCACATCTCCCTGCCAAGCCTACCTTCACCAAGTTTCCCAGAGTGAACAGGCCCTCTCCTGTGGGGCAGGGGGCTGGATGGTGGCCCTGCTGCAGGTGCTGAGGAGTGTGTGACACCAGCCTTGGTTTCTCTCCCTTCTGCCATTTTCAAGTGCGCATGCGTGTGTGTGAGGCCCCACAGTGCTCTCTGGTCCCCATATCTGCACATGTTCACAGACTGCCGTTGCAGGCTTTGGGGGTTTTTGCCAGGCTGTCAGTGGACCTGAGATTCTGCAGGGGACACTTCACAGGGGACAGGCTTCACTCCGCAGGTGATAGAGCCCTTCCCCACAGGGATGCCCCTGGTGGAAGACAAGCAAGTCTTCGCTTTGTGCTTTGATGCAGGTAAGGGAGAGGATGTGTGTTCCCCTGGGGAACCCCCGAGATTGTGCTTAGCCAGGAACATCCCTTTGGAGGTTTGACCTTTCAAGGACATGGGGGGAGGTAGAAACTCCAAATCATGCCTGTCTGGTTTACCTTTTAAAATTAATTCTTCCTGTGTAAAGCGAGGGCAATAAATAGTAATAGCTAGCACTTAGTGGGTGCTTATTGTATGCCAGGTACTGCTTGAAGTGTTGATTTATTTTTTCATAACTTTTAAGTATGAAATCCCATTGTCGATAACACAACCTGCCCATTTCTGGCACCTGCTGAGGCACTCTCAGGAGCTGGAGTTCATCACCTCTCCATCTTTCTTGGTTCTGCCAGTCTGGCAGTGGCTGTGGTCATCCACTCCTTCCAGCTTGATCCTACCCGGCTTTACATTTCCAGGCTGGCAGGAGGCATATGTAAGTGTGGCCGCTCGCTTTGCTTCCTGTCCTGTGAGACAGTGGCAGGTGATCTCTAGTTTGGGCTAATGCATGTGGGTCAGTAGTGGGGGTGAGTGGTTGAAAGCGTGTCACTGACCCCGATGGCAAGTCTGTTCCTGTTGCTCCTGGAGATGGAGCAGGAAGAAGTGTGGTCCAAAGGCCTGGGAGTGAGAACATGGAGGGCCCAGGTGACTTTTCTCTCTGAGGCTCTTCTTGCACACCTACAGAGGGGACTAGGAGTGTCTCTTAGTAGGGCAGGTTCCCCTGAGAGAAAGGGTGTCATTGGAGGTTAGCCTTGAGATGGGCACTTTCCTGAGAATGTTCTGTGTTCCTCATTACCTACTACTTGGGTTAGTGAGGAAACAGAGAGGGCAGGGGACTGACCGCAGTCACACAGCTGGAGCCAACAGAAGAACTGGCAGGCCCTTGTAACCCTGGGAAGGAAGAGCTAAGGCAGGAAGCTGGGAGGACTTGGTGTGTGGTAAGAAGCTGAGAAGGGAGGAGATATCTGTGGAGGCAGTCCATGTCCAGTGGGTCAAAGACCTCATCCAGCGAAAAACAGGGGAGAGGGCAAAACATCATAATGCCCCGATTTGAAGCGCTTGCCTTTCCATGGGTGATATTAATATTCACACCATGGCTGACACAAAGTATTCTTGAAGTGAGAGGGCCATCCATAACTGCCAGGTGTTGTGAGCCGTGGTACAGCCTTCAGATGGCCCCTGCCTTTGCTACCCAGACTCTGGACTGCAGGATGTGTTCTTCACAGACGGGAGAGGGTGCAGGAGGGAAGCAGCGTTGCCAGAGCGTGTCTAGTCTTGGGGAACAAGGCTGGAGGACAGAAATAGTGAGGCTGCAGTTGACTCTAGGGCCAGGGGTCACTGTACCCCCGCGACATGAACGTCTTTCTGTCTGTGATCTCTAAAAGTGCATTTCTTAGCGAGAAGCTTCTGGAAGTGAAGACCTTGGCGCTTCTGGCCTGCTTTCCTCTCTGAGGTCAAGTTGGACCAAGATGGGTTTCAGTGGGTGCCCCCGGCTCCCTTTTGTGTGTCCGGTTCAAGAGTTAAAAACAACATATAGTCCCCTGAGAAATGACCTTGGAATATCTAGTTGGAATTTCCTTGGAAAGAAATGTGGTTGGGAATTGAGGACAGAGCGGCACGTCAGAGCGTACCAGAGCCTACGTTGGTCCGCACTTCCAGGACAGCGTTGGGACCAGTTTGGGCTTCCTGCTCTGCACACGCAAGCCGTGGCTAGTGGCGTGAAAGATGCCTTAGGGGTGGCCCAGACCAGCCTGCTCAGCCTCATGGGGCTCAATCCCCAAGGCTTCCAAGCCTCTGAAGCATGGTGACGGTATGGTCCAAGAGTGGCTACGTGGCTCTCATTTGCCCCTTTGCGCTCCGACTGTCATCCGTCTGGCTCCATGGGCTCAGCTGTACCACACTGAGGATGATGTGGACAACTTTAACTCCCTCTGTTAATTTACCAGATTTTAATGCCGTCGATGTGTGGCACGCCATTGCTATGTAGGTCTTTGGACCTTGTACTTGATGTACCGTGTTAACCTGTAAAGCATGGGCTCTGGCCTGTTTTCCTGCCTGGATCCTGGCTGAGAATGGGTAAGAACTGGGTAAGCTACTCTCTTAAGCTAGACCTAATGCATTCTGGCCTTTTGGTTCAGCCCCAGCCTGACTGGGTCCTAGGCCTCTGAGACTTTGGTGACTTTTAAAATAGATTCTGGGCCCCTGCCTGCCCCTCCCAGGAGCACTAATTTGTGGCATCCAGGTACTTGACTGAAGCCCAAGATCACCTATAATGCAATTCCTTCTCTATAGGGGTAGGGCCTGCTCCTGAGTTTCTGCCAGTGCCCACAAGTTGATTGGTGGCTTTCACACTTGTCTGGCCTCGTTTGCCTCACCCTGCCCTGCCCAGGGAGAGGGCTCACTGATTTGGGCAAGGTCTTACATTCTGAAGCTTCCTGGAAGGCCCTGAGTGGGAAGAAAGGGTGAGGTCTGAATTCTGTCTTAGGAAGGGGAACACTCGCCCAGTCCCCATAGGCTTCTAGGCCCTGAGTAGCCACTGCTGGCAAATTTATTCTAAGGAACATGGTTATGATGGTCCCTGCAAAAATCTAAAAACTCAGTTTGCAAGAAAAAAGTTGGGAAGTCACCATTTCCTCTTGTGTATAGACACCAAAGCCAGAGAGGAGCAGGAACTTGCCCAAAGTCACGGTGAGTCAGTGGCAGTGAGGAAATTCAGGTCCTGGTCTCCCAGCCAATGCATCCAGGTCCTACGACTTTGTATGGGCTAGACAGAGGGCCATGGATAGGACAGATGGAGAGCCGAGGCAATTCAACCCACACTGTCTTATTGTCAGGTCCACGTCCCTTTTAGGGATAGCCCCCTATCCATAGCCACCAACCTCGAGGTGCCTGACATGGGCACATAGTGGAGACCTGCCCTAGGTGGGGCTCACAGGAAAATCCCAAGTCCACTCCAGACCTGGTGCCAAGTTGTGTAAGAGCCATATGGCTGTGGTTGTGCCAGTGTTATTCTTCGGTGAGTCCACACTTCATGACGAAGTGTGATTCAGCAGGAAGAGCTGCCAAGGAAGGCTGAGATGGCAGGCCCTGGGCCAGAGGGAGGTTGTGTGTGCCACACTAGCTGAGATACTCTAGGAAGTAGAGAAAGAGTAGACAGAGCACGCGCGTATAGCTAGAGCCAGGGTGACGGTAGGGCTGGGAGGGATTGGGTAGGGCAAGGCTACATGGTTTCTAAGTCCTGGAGAGGGCTGGTTTGGTACAGAGGTCCCAGGAAGGACAGCCAGGCTTAGCCAGTGCCCCTTTATTGGCCCCTCTCATCTGAAGGGCCCTGCCTTCCTCAACTGCAGAGGGCTTGGCTCAGGAATGTGGCACGCCCAGAGGTCTTATAGTAGCGCTGTCTACATCACGATGTCATCTCAACTAGGTAGAGTTGTTGCTGTGGGGCCCCATCTTCTTCCTGGATGTGTGAAGGTGTGAAGGCAAGCGACTTGGCCTCCCTCTGAGCCTCATGGATGCCTATCTTCCAGCTGGGAATGGTATGTTATAATTGATGGTGTTGTCAGAGGAGGCACTGAATGAAGAAGGCTGTTGCTAGGATCTTGATGACGGTTGTAGTCTTGAGGCCACTTGCTCCCTCGCCAGTGAATCCTCCCACCCCACATCCAGACTCTTTAGCTTCTATAGCCTCCCTGCCAGAGCCTCAACTATCACCTCCCTGAGGCCCTAAGGAGTCAGAGGTGCCTTCTTACTGTGCATGCAGGAAGCAAGAGGGATGAGGTGGTGAGGCAGGACCTAGCCTGGTGTTTTCACTCACTGGCTCCCTGAGAGGCCAGGGGTCCTACCCACTGGTCACAGGCCTGAACCAGATGTCTTCTCTCTCAGCCTTCCAGGCTAGGGTCCTGGAAACACAGGGTGGGTCACCTAACCAGCCTGCTCACACCTGCTGCTTCTAGAATTCCTTCTTGCTAATGGCAGTGATTGTTAGTCCGTTTCTCAGAGGAAAGAATTTTGGAAAAGAAATGTGGAAAGAATATGGCAATTAACCAAGATGTACATGGATGCTGGCCTGGCTTCTCTTCTGACAAGTGTGGGTCAGTGCTGGGGAGGCTGTGGAGAAGCCCCTCTTCTCCTTGGGACCCAGACTCCTTTTGTCTTTACCCTAGAGCTAGAAGCCAGGCCTGCTCCTGGCCCACCGGCACATGCAACACAGGAGACTCTCCGACTCTGGTCAGGAGCCTGCATGCATGCCTGGAACCAAGTCCTGGAGGCCTGTGGGAAGGATCCCTCTCTACTACTTACACCCCCCAGGAAGTAGGTAGCTTTGCGACTGGCTCATGAACTAGTCCCAGGCCGTTTTTCCCTCCTCAGCCATGCCCGGGGCTGACCTGTCTGCTGCTCCCAGCTTGCTTAGGTGCCCACACTTTGTTCTGGACCTCTTCACATCTGTGCTGAGGAGATGCCACAGCAGTGCTTTCTCAATACATGGAACTGCCCTCCTTGGTGTGTAGAGGAGGCCAGGGGGGTTCTTCGTCCCCTCAACTGCCACCGTGCTAGACACATGCTGGAGAAGTTTGAGGGAGACAGCAGGGGAAGGTCAGCTGCCTGGGCTCTAGCCTGGGGAACTGATCGTAGAGAGTCCATTGAGCCCCATGGTTTTGCCGGAGATCTACTTGTAGGTAGGTGATTGGAGAAGATGACCAACCAAAACCTTTGCCAGTCAAAATGAGGCGTTGGCCTCACAGGGGATGATTTTGCCATCACCCTTAGCATGGGGCCACTGCAGGACTGGTGTCTGGGCAGGATGCCCAGGCCAGCCAGGCTGCAGAGCTCTCTACCCGCTGGCAGCCACCCAGCGGAGTGGCCTAAGATTTAGAAGTTCCCCATAAAACACAAATCATGGTACTCGTGTCCATATTTGCAAGGAAGTAAACCTCAAACCGAAGAGAGTGAATATAATGTTCTTAAGTGTGAGTTTTTCACCCATAAATTTTTAATTAAACCTTTGGCACCCATTCCGCCTGGAAAGCCAGGGGAGATGGCAGAATTACAGGACCATTTGAAATGCGTGAATCTAGCGCGATGATCCACAACCCATGTGGGCATGGCGGCAACTGGAACATTAATGACTCTGTGGTGGCTTAACAGTTGTGTTTGGCTGGTAGGGCTGTGCCTGGTCCATGCAATAGTTTTGGCATGTCCCTGCTTTGCTTTGGTAACAAGTGCCCAGGCCCAGGACAGGCAGCGAGACTGGTGGACCCACTTTGCACTTCCATCTTGATAACTATCTTTGAAAAAATCTGTGTAATCTCGGGGAGACCCGGGAATCCACCCTGTAATTCGAATTGTAGAAAAACACCTTCCAGGTTGTCATGGCAGTCTTTGTGCATCCTGTTGCCTTGCTTGCTCCAAGGTGACCCCGATCTACTGAACAAAGGAGGTACAATTAGCTTGCATCACTTCTGATAGAAAAGCAAAGGTGGAACCAAGTATATGAGAGTGGGCGACACAGGAGCCAAGACACTGATTCAGTGTCCTGGGTTACATGAATATAGCTAAAGCTGCCCATGGCAGTGTGCTAGAGGAACGGGTTGCTGGCATCGGGGTTAGGAAGGAATGGATTGTCTACGGAAGGCAGATTTTAGTGCTGCCATGAGGTGAGCAAGGCAGTTTTACAGTTGTAAAGTAATCCCTTGCTAACATGGGTGCCTCGGGGTTATTTTGTGCAGGGTTTTGGTTTTGTACCAAGGATGGTTATCCTGAACTTGAAAACCAAGCCTTCAAGTTATTAATACCACTCTGTGTGTTTGCATACATCTGTTTGAAGTCATTTGCTCCCTGTGTTACTATTAATTAAATTAAAATACAGAAAGAGAAGTGACCCGAGGCGGCTCCTTGTCTTATTAAACCCATTCTTGGCAATTTGGCTTTAGCAAAACAGAGCATCTGATTTTGTTGTTAGTTTTTATTTGTATTTAATTTCTAATTTTTCTTTTTAAAAAATGTTTCAGGGTGATAAATACAAGGAGCTATATTAAGCTCGCTCCAATTTTCGTTTCTATGTTTACACACATTTCTTTGCCTGGTATCTTTATTGCATCCTTGCCATATGACTAGTAGATAAAGCACAAATAGACACGGTGAAAACCGTCATCCTTTGTAGAGTTTATAATCTATACACAAAAGTGGACTGAGTCCGTTTAAACTCCCACCAGAGCATCAACACACATGCATACACACACATACATATTCTCTCTCACACACACTCACACATGCTCACCCGCTCACCCTGAGTAATCTATAGCATAGAATCGGGTAGAAAAGAAAGAGCAGGTAGCTGAGCGAGAGGATGATGAGGTTGGTTTAAGTAGGATGGTCCAGGCAGGCCTGTCTGAGGATAACATTTGCTCGGAGATTCTAGGATGCAGGGCAGCAAAACATGTTGTTTGGGTGGAGAGTCCTACATTTGGAAACAATCAAGCCTGAGATAGGGATATGTCCTCTGTGTCTGGTCTGATATTTAAATTATGCGGTAAATAAAATTTGGTATCCACCAACACGTAGCAAGATTCTCCACTTGCGACTGGGGAACTTGCAGCATAAAGCAGATCCCCTGCAGCAGCCAGCAGACACACCAGGGGGAAGAAGGTCCCTGAAGCTTACTAGGCAGGACCAGGGCTGAAGGGTAGCAGAAAAACTGTGTGGGATCCCTCCCCACCCTAAAGTCTTGTCTCCTCAATGAGACTCTGTGGAGAAGTTGGTGTCAACG
Source organism: Ondatra zibethicus (assembly GCA_004026605.1). Lineage (NCBI taxonomy): Eukaryota > Metazoa > Chordata > Mammalia > Rodentia > Cricetidae > Ondatra > Ondatra zibethicus. The sequence goes on from PVIU01006898.1 coordinate 82,041, forward strand.
TGACTGCCTTACAATCAACAGGGAGGTGAAAGTGCACCCCACCCAGCTCCACTCCCAGGGGTTCTGATTCAGGAGGTGGGTGGGGCCTGAGAACGAAGCTCCTCAAAGTTCCCAGGTGATGCCCATGGTGCTGGTCCAGGGCCACACCTTGAAAACTACTGTCACGGAGCAAACGGCACATAGCACGTGAGGATCTGTCTATAGGGACTGCAGAGATGATGAGGCAGGGGGATTACCTGGAGGACTTCAGGTCACCTGAAGATGTCTGTCTGTCTGGAGAGTTACAGCTGTGAGCTGGAGGCTTCAAGGAGCAATGTCTATTACTGAATACCAAATGCGTGTGATGGACATTGTTTATGCGTCTGAGTCCATGCCAGCGACTGTGGTCAAGGTTTTCAGAAGTCTCAAGGTCAGGAGGACCCTGCAGCTCATTATGGGCTGTGGATTGGGATGCAGCCCTCACACACAGCCCTGGGCAGCCAGAGTGTAATATGCGTGTAGATTGATCCTGATGAGTAGTGGCCTTGATATCACAACCTAAAGGTTCACATCTGTACCTGGAGAATCCATGCTTCAGTAGCTCTTCTGTCCCCTCCTTTCTCATCCCCTGACCCACCCTTTAGCTTTGCATCTTTCAGGGGGTACATGTGAGGGTTTTTAGCCAAATGACTTTGTGTTCTAGATAAAGATGTCATTAAAGACAATCTCCTGTCATTTGGCCTGTTTTCCCTGAGTGTGGGCCCTATACTCTTGCTGGTGGTACCAATATTGGATGTGGGTTTGTACCTCGAGGGAAGAGAAAGGAAAGGAAGGGAGGATTGGGCTGGACACATGCAGGAAGCTAAACCAATGCTTCTGCACACTCAGAATTTAAGTCCTGGCCCACAGAGAAGCTGCAGAAAATTAAATTTAAAAAATTCTAAAAATTAAATCCTAAAGGGTTTGGTAGGGTGGAATCAGTATCCATCCACCCTCATCTCTATGCTCTGTGCTCACTGGGTAGTTGTCAAGGGCAGAGTGGCCTGGAGCTATTACACCTTCTTGCCCCCACCCTCTTTGTACTAGAAGGAAGGGACAGAGTTCCATCTGCCTCTGCTTACCAGTATTCAGCTGCTGCTTGCCTGGCACTGGTCTTTGGGACCATTGGAATTGTCAGGAGAGGTGGCAGCTGAGCTTGGATTCAGAGATGTAGTTATGGGTCTTGGGATCTGGGACGCAGCAGAGGCAAGGCTGGGGCCTTTGGGAGCTCAGCCTCTCCATGACTGTCTAAGCTCTCAGCAGGTGCTAATTTCTATCGACAAATAGAAAGTCCACAGTCAGATGTCCACAATCCCTGGGGGCATTGACCAAGCCTCAACCCGGGATCTAGGCTAGAGTTCTTTAACGTCTTCTCCCAACATACGGAAAATGGACTTCAGGTTCAAGGCAGCTAAGATGCCTACAACTAGGAAGGGAGTCATACAGCAACAGTTCCCAAGTTCCTGTTGTCTTTCGGGCGATTAACAGAAATTTTACCTAGGGGACTTTGCAACCCAACCATGTATGGGGAGAAGTGTAGCCTGTGGAGATGTGCAGGGTGGGATTGCTACAGCCTTCCCCATCCTTGGTTCGCTCTGCTCTATGTACAAGCTGCCCAAGCATGCCTTTTACCTCTCTCCGATCACCACTCTGCTCCTTAATTCCTTGCTGGGCTGCCCTGAAGACACAGGGAGACCTACTTGAAGTGCCTGTTTGCAGAGGTAGGAATTGATTCAGAAGGAGTCTGGGACATCAGTGGGACAGCCACTGGTGTGGAGGTTTGGAACTTGTAAGGGATCACCTTTCCTGATGGTACTTGCTGACGTGGTCTACTGGGGCTTTTTCCTGAGTTGCCTTGTATCTCTTGAAGGTTTCCAACTGCCTAACTTACTGGAAGGATCAATAAGAGAATACCCTGCCAAAAATATGAAGCATTTCCTTATCTTGTTTGTTGTGGCGGGATCAGTTGCTCATTCCTAGGACCCAGGACCTGAGCTGGAGATTTCAGTGGGCATATGGGAAAGGGGGGAAGATGGGAAGGGAAAGGGAGCATTGGATAGTTTATCAAGATGCAAAGGAAAGATTCTCTCTTTAGGGGTCACGTTGGGAATGATGATGATGATTGTCATGGGCCATGATCTCCAGGACTTGTATGCACTGGAGTCTCATAGAATTGGTCCCTGTCATAATGCTGCAAATAGGTGTAATTATTAAAGAACAGGTAACTAAACCAATTCTTATTTGCAGAGAATGCTCTTAGCTTTTGAACATCCCTTACTTCATTTGCTTATGGGTGATGGTATAAATCATCACAGATTGGGTAATTCTTGTTGGATAGTGATTTATTGCCAGTCAGTTCTGCAGGTTGATAAGTCCAAGATCAAGATGTCATATCTGGTGAGGGCCTTCATGCCATGAACCAATGTGACAAAAGTCATCACATGTTGAGGGAGGCTGCCTGTTCATTCCTGGCTGCTCAGACCCAAAATAATCACACAGAAACTATATTATTTGTAATACTGTTTGACCAATAGCTTAAGCATATTCCTAGTTAGCTCTTATATCCTAAACTAACCCACCTCCATTTATCTGTGCATCTCCATGAGGTCGTGGCCTACTGGCAAAGTTTTGGTGGGCTTTGGCAGAGACATCTGTCTCCTGTGGCAGCTACATGGCTTCTCACTGACTCCACCTATACTTTCTACCAGCATTCATTTTAGTTTTCCCACCTAGATCTATTCTGCCCTATCACAGGCCAAAGCAGCTTCTTTATTCATTAACTAATAAAAACAACACATATACAGAATGACATCCCACATCATCTCCTCTTTCCTATTTAATTTAAAGAGAAAGTTTTAACTTTAACATAGCAAGATTACATACAAGAAAACAGTTATCAAGCAAGAATTATAGTTAAAATATTTAGTTCATTTACATCTGGCAAATTAAGGAAAATACTCTATCATCTATCTTGTTTTTGTGAGTCTAAAGTTTTATATCTAATCTATCTTTTATCATAACTAAGGAAAACTATAATTGTAACTATCTATTCTTCAACACCATCAAAGACTCCAGAAGGATATAATATTACCTAACTTAACAGGAAGTACATTGTAAGCAACTTTCAAACTCTAGAATTGACAGAGACATCTTGTTGCCTTGACAGTCACCCAAAGTTCTTCTGTATCATTGGGGCATCCATCTTCAGCCTACAGGCCCATAGTATCCAGTCAACTTTCCCATGAAGCAGGAAATTTCAAAGATAGTTCTGCCTATATTAGCAATTTGTCAGTCCCTTTCTTCTGTATCCTGCAGAATATCTGGCAGACTCTTTCATGAATCAGGAACCCCAAAGGACCATCCCCCCCCCCTTAGGCAAGTTCAGCAGTCATTTCTCTGTGGGTCCTGCATGTCCAGTTCATACAACATAACATCAAGCAGTCCAGACAAGAGCAGTTTCTTGCCCAAATGGCTAACAAACTCCATAAGGAGCCTCTTTGATACCCATCTTCCTCTTGAAGTAATTGGTACTGCTGGGAGCAGATGTGTCTCATTGTCATGAATAGTCCTAAGTTCTTAAAACATTTAAAGGCCATATTCTATAAGTCTTTGAATGGTTTAAAGATTATCTCTCTAACTGAAATATATCTTTATATATCCAGAAAACCTAACTAACATGACTACAAGCTTGACTATTATAGATGATTATTAACATGTATTTCTTAATTATGCATTACATTTTAAATGAGCTGCACAAACACAGTACCTTAATCAAGAGCAGAAATGTACATATAACAAAATTGACTTTTAATTTGTATCACTCGGCCAAGATCCATACAAATGCAAAGTATTCATCTCTATATCATATCCCCTGTTAAACGTAAACAAACATTTATAAACAATCATTTAGGGAATTTGGGCATATTTCTCTCTGAACTGCTTCCTGCTTTTTGGGCAAAGTAATTTTGGGGGATGTTCACAGTAATCTTTTGGGGGTCTTGGTCCATCAAACCATAATAGTCTAGAAGGAATCCACATGTTCTTATCCTCTGTGGAAACAAAAGAAGAACCTCTTTTCCAAAGCAACATATCCTTAGACCCAAATTTTGAAGTCAAGATACCTTTAAAATATATATGTTGGTTTAGCTTAGCAGCCCATACAATGAAATGTTTCTCTGTACTTAGCTCATTCATAGTCAAAAAATTCAAAGAAAATACAATAATATACATAATACAGACTCTGTGTATTTTACATCTTTATGCAGCTTAATTTTCTTTATTCCTTTAATCTATGACTGTCTGTTCTCTGTCTCTTTAAAGACTGTATTTTTTTTTAAAACCATTTACTTCCTTTTATAACTGTCTATATTCTTTTCCTTCTCTCTCCTAGCCTATGTACCCATTTAGAGTCTGTCTGAATCTGTCTTTATTGCCTAACTGTAATTATTTTCTGAACAGAAGTGCTTTTTTAAAAATGCTAAGCAGGCATGGCTAGGACCAACTCTGTGGTCCTGCCTGTTGGCTCTGCCCAGTCCAACATGGTAGAGGTATATTTGCTGCCTCTTGGAGAGCAGAGCCATGCTGGTAGGATTGGCTGAAGGAGGCAGAGACTTTCTGTCAGTCACGAGCCATGCTGGCAGAAGAAACTCTGCAGGGATCACCAGTGCTGGGCTGGCAAACTGGGAGCATGGTTGCAGTAAGCATGGATTCAGCCCCACGTTGGGTGCCAGATGAAGCAGAACGTGTCAGGTGGGGGAACGTGAATAGCTCCGAATAGGGTATACTAAGGTTTTTCTTTATTAAAAGGGAAAACTCATGAAACAGGAACAGGGGTCCAACATCCAGATGTGGAGTGTGGGAAGAAGAGGGATGAGTGGGTAGACCATGGCTTTTTGATACCCCAAAGCCTCAACCTGGTCCAGCCTCTCAAAGGCTGAAGGAGGTTCCCCAACACCTATGCTTTGAGAGAACAACAGAGCCTGTCTTAGTCAAATTTCCACTGTAATAATAAAAGATGACCAAGGCAGCTTATAGGAGGGCGGGTGTATTTGTGGCTTATGGTTTCAGAGGGCTAAGAGTGCATTGCCACCATGGCAGGCAGACAAACAGGCATGGCTCTGGAGCAGAGCTAAGAGTGCTCATCTTGATCTACAAACAGGAAGCAGAGACACTGAGAATAACTGGAGGCTTTGAAAGCCTGTCCTTGGTGACATAGTTCCTAAAGCAGAGCTATACCTTCCCATCCCCTTCAGACAGCCACCAACTGGGGACCAAGTATTCAAATGCCCGAGACTTATGAGGGGCATCTCATTCAAACCAGCCTGGATTCAGGCTTGTGATACAGGCATGAGAGTGACTAGCCACCTCTCAAAGGCCCTATATCTCAGCACCACCGTTACTGTACGGGTTGAGTTTTGAACTTGTGAGTTTGAGGGACAAAACCCCAGTGACAGCAATTATTGCCAGTTGAAAGGAAAGAAAGCAGAAGACCCAGTGATGCAGGAAATGTTTTGAGCTTGTTTGAGACTCACTGGGGCAGGGCAGCCAAGACTTTGAATTCTGGACTTAGACAGACCCTGGCCCTACACTGAACACCATGTCCTGGGTGCCATGCTCTGGCACCCTCATGTGGCACAGAGAAATAGGAGCTTACAAGCTTTCCTCGTGATAATGATAAAGATGAAAACAGCGTTAGTGACAAGGGTCAAGGCTCTGCAGCTAGATTGCCTGAATCCAAATCCCCATGATACCGCTTGGCAACTTTGGACAGCACGTTTTATTTCTAACCTGTGCAATGGGGATGGCAGCTGTGTCTTTCTCGGGTGGCTGAGTCTTTTTGAAAGGTCAGGAAGAGACCATCCATATGTGACTATTACTGCCATGGCCTCCTCCACACATTCTCCCTGGTCCCCACGTCGCCATACGTGAGGTTAGTACCGTGAGGTTATTATGGTGAAGCTGGCAGGTAATGGATGCCCAATAAATATTAGCAGGGTGAAGGGCTGGAATTTACCAGGTGGCTTAGAAGCCTCCTGCAGTCATTAATCTTCTCTTAAAAGGATTCTTCCCACAACTTCCTGCCCGAGACTAACCTTCAAGCAGGGAGCCTGTTCAGCATGCTTTCCCGGGGTCTGCTTCATCACGAGGTCCCACTTCCTGTGTACCCCAGTTGCCGGCTGAAGACAAGGATTTCTCCAGAGACAGATGACAGCAGACACCAACCTTCTAGGTGTGGCTTCTAGGGCAGCCACTGTCCACTGACTAGCTACTCCAGGGGTGTGTGTGAGCCAGAGCCTTCCCCTAGCCTGGAGGGGAGGCTGTAGAGCCTGTCAAGGTTAACAGAGAGTCCTTGGCTCTCCCTTAGGAAGCTATACAACTTCTCCCCTGACTTGGGCCACATTGTTTCAAAGCATATGGTATAAACTGCTGACCACTGGGGGATTGCTTGAATTAACAAACTCATTTTTCCCAGACCAGAGGTTGACGTTGAGTGAGGAGTTCAGGGCTCTTTTGCAGAAACCCAAGAGGTCAGGAGAACTTGGGTTGCCCTGAGTGTTCAGCCTTTTGCATGGTAGGCCTTCTCCTTGTCAGCGTTGTCTCAGCTGCCCCAGATTGATAGGAACCATGGCGAGCTGGGATAGTGGCTGGCAGTGGAGCTGGGGTTGGAAGCGTTTCAGTGAAGCTCCACCCTCCTCCTGTTCACTCCTGCAATAGCCTGAACCTACCCTTCCGAATGTCTTTGCCTAAGAAATGCTGGAGTGAGGGCGCCTGTAATCTTACTAGGAAGTCAGAGGCAGGAGGACTGATTGCTTGTATAGTGAGTTCTATAGAATATAGTGATCTACATAGTGAGTTCTAGGCTAGTCAAGGGTATAGAGTTAAATAATGTATCAAAAGATGAGGGAGGGAGAGAAAGAGAGAGAGAGCAGGTTTGTATTTTTTTATTTTGTTTTACACACTGATAGAGAACTTCTAAAAATCTCCAGTGGAGGAGACTTGGGGAGATAAAGGTATGTGACACAAACTAGTGGCTCCTAATCCTGTCTCAGCCTCCTGGTTACCTGAGCACTCTGTAAAACAACTGGACCTCCGCACCTTGGACTTATCCAGTAGTAATCGGGGAAGAGAGGGGGGTCTCACGCCTTCTCGTGGCCACAGATTCGAGTCTTAATGTCACAGCGGGTGGGTGATGGCTGGCTGCCCCAATTGTTTTCTGTTGAGGAATTCTGTTGGCAGGTCTCCGGCCATACATATACATGCCTCCACTTGCTGGAGGAGATACTGGGACCTTGCACGTCTGCATTATGCCCCAGTCCTTGATAGATTTGAGGCTTTCAATATGTATGGGTCCTCTGACACTGGGTTCTGAGTCTTTCTGTGGAGAGGGTTCCATGCCTCTGTTCGATTTCCCACTGTCCAGTCACTGAGCTTAGGTTTAAACCAGGTCCTTGTGTCCTCAACTATGGTAAGACTTGTGGAGCAGATGGGCCTGCTTCGCTCATTAAAGGAACATGGAGGTTCTTCAGAGTCCAGCCATCACGTCTCTGGTGGCTGCTGCTGTAACTGTAGCCCAGTAAGGTTACTTCAGGAAATGGAGTGTGAGGATGTGAGAACAGGGGTGTGTTTCCTGTGTGTGCTGAGTCCCTCATTTTCCCTTCTGCTGTGCTGCACCCTGACAACGAACTGCGTTTTCCCTTCCTCTTGCAATTATTCCACGAGAGACCCCACTGTGTCAAGGAGCCTATGGCCCCCTGCAGTGTGTGCCTTGGAGAGAAAGAATCTCCCCAGTGCCTTGGCTTTTTGCTGGGATCGGGACTCCAGGCTGCTTGCGTTTGCATCCATAGTATTCTGCTTGTGGGTTCCCGTTTAGGTCAAGGCCAAGCTCTGAGGGCATTGAGAATTCCTCTTAAGAGACCAGGCTGCCTGTGAATGCACCCACAGCAGCTGCCATACATGGTGTCAGAGGCTGGAAGGCTCTGGTAGCGGAGAGTTGATGCTCCTGCTCGGAATGCTAACTCCTGGTGGTGGATCGGGTGCTGGCCGTGGGTGCGGTCTCTGGCCGTGGGTGCGGTCTCTCTCCTGCCGTCTGCACTCCATGGAGGCATGTGTATGCTATTTATGTGTCTAATAGGCTTCCTTACCGGGGCGACATTTACATGCTATAAAAAGTCCATTAGCTGAATTTAAGCTTCTCCAGAGATCATGGGGCCTAATCTGCACCTGGCATTTGACACATGGGCTTGAAAAATCCCATGGGCTCTTTCTGTTGGACCAAAACTGATATTGGCGCAGTAAGTGGAACAGGCAGGTGGGTGAGTGAATGTATGGATGAGGGAAGGGAGAGAAGGCTATCTAGGGCCAAGTGTGTGTTTTACAAAATAAGGGAGACTTGTATGTATTTGTTTACTTGTTTGTATGTATGGGTGTTCAGTAAATAGCTTGAATTTCTAATGCTGGTGGCAAGGTCAACATTCACTATTGTGAATACCACCAAAACAGTTTTGTTATTTTTATAGACTGAAGCATTTTCAAACCATTCCTCGTGTTGAAAATCAATGTTCAGAAATCTTTCTTTGCTTTTTGGCTAAAGACTTCACCGGGTTAAGAATCAATACAAGGTTAGCTTTCCCCAGTGCTGTACTCTAAGCCTGAATCTTCTATCAAGGCTGGGTCCTGTGGCCCATCTGTAAATAACCAGTTCTACTGGCTCCCTCTCCTGCCTCGGGATAGTCATCTGAGTCCTAGAACTACCATGGGCACCATGTGCTCAAAGCAAGGTCTCTAGTACACGTCTGGGCCTTGAGACCTTAGTGTATCTTTCAAAGCCTGGCTTAAGGAATAGCCTAGCCTGTCTGCCTTCCCTGCAGACTCCCCTGGCCTCCCGGAGAGGCTCCACACAAGCCTCTTGGCCATCAATGATAGTGAGCTCCCAGGGACCAGGCACTGAGCCTCCTCTTAAGGAGCCTTTCCCTAACTCATTGCTGAACATCTAGAGAATGCTCACTGATGCTACTGCCTCAAACGATATAGTGAGAGGTGGTGACAGGCCCTAAAAATCACACCTGGATTAAGGGAGGTACCGAGAGGAAAAGGTTGGGGGCCTCAGAACAAAATTTTCCCCGCTTGTGTCTAGGCTCAGGGACTTCTTCCTCTGTGAGCTTGACTGAGGGCATTTGACTCTTCTGTTTGCTCACGTTAAAACAGGAATGAATGTCCCCATCTCCCAGGGTGCTCGGAGGGCTTCGCGAGCATAGTGACGGCTAACTGTCCGTGTGTTACAGATGCAGGCGAGCCAGGCTCGAACAGCCTAGGTTTGGGTCCTGTGCCACCACTGACGTGAGCCTGAAGCCGAGATGACTTGTTTAGTTTCCTTCATAAACGCTGTGTGCTTTCACCTCCCTTCCGGTGATACCCAAAGTCCCAGGCACTGAGCTGAGCCTGTCACCAACTGGGCCAGCCAGCAAAGGGTTGCCACCCCATAGGCTGTGACCCCTGACTAACTCCTGTCAAGAATTTCAACACCTTCTCCCCCACCCTAGGTTTGGGGAATTTGGGGCAGAAAGGCTATTCCTGGCAGTCCTTGGGGTATGCCCAGCCTCCTGATGGCTAGCAGACCCTGGGACTAACCAGGCTGTGGAACTCGGCCTGGCCATGACCTCGGCCCCCCAAACCTGCTGGTGGTGCCCTGCTTGTCATCTGCAGCCTTGTCAGGACCAGCTCTGCGTTCTCCGAGTCCCTGATGGCGCGTACTGAGTTATGTAATGCTGCTGAGCCAACATTTATGAGTCACAGCCAATTTGCCGACCTCCAGTTACACTGCGCAGATACTCCACGTCATGGTTTGCCTTTGTCTCAGCGCCCGTAAGCAGATAGCATAACCCCGCTTACCATTAGACATTTTGCAAATCATCTGGGTTCGAGCGTGCTGCAGCCAGACAGTTCATTTATGCTGTGGATGGTATGATTTGTAAAGCAATAAATTTCCCATCTCTCTGCCAGCAATAAAGTACAGCAAGCAGGCGGGGCCGAAGCTCTCAAACACACACCGGCTCCCCGTGAGACCTGGGGAGGCTCTGTCAGGTTTGCTTCTCTGTCCCTCGGTTCACCAGATTCTGAGAAATCAGGTTTGGGCCATAAATCTCCTCTTCCATCTGGGTGACTCCTGGCCCAGCATGGATTTGTTATTAGCATGTGTAATTGGCCCCCACCATGACCCATTTGTTACTTCCTGGGCCCCTCTTGTTCTGACGTTCGAGGGAGGGCCTGGGCAGACATCACTGCCTGTGAAAGTCATCGACCATCCCACCCTCTTTTTAGTGGTCTGTCTGCATCTGGAGCCGGGTCACAGCGTGTGACGCTCGGGGGGCATGGAGGGTCAGGGGTGCTGAGTGGCAGGAGCTCTCCTTAGTGTCCATGAGATGAGGGTGTGAGATTTTTCACCTGAGAAAGGTACCTGTTGCAAAGGTGGTCAAGGTCAGAATCAAAGTAACCCTGAGAAGGGCCAGGTCACAGTTCTGTTCTCAGAGGAGGGTCAGGGTTTGGAAGGCCTGTTATCAGAATGGAATCTATAAGCAGGGGTTGCCCAAGGGGGACTCCAGAGCTTCAGCTCAGCATGCCAGCGGGGGTCTGGGACACTTCAGGGTGGCCGGAGGTTTGCTGTTCATTTTTGGCCAGACTTTCCTTGCTCTGGGTAGTAGCTTTTACTAACGGGGTCTACCCCCATTCTGGTCTCTGGCTTGGATGGCCATGAGGCCCCAGGTGCTTCGGACCCTGCCAGCCAATGAGGTCGCCATCCCTTCCGTGGAGGATGTGGCCCGGAAACTCCCCTGAGAAAGTGAACACCCTTATAGCCTGCTAAGGCCTTCTAGCCCTCCTCTTCCCTACTGCCTACTTCTCTGCCTCCTCTTTCTCCAAAAAAATAAACAAAACAAAATTCTCTCCCACTTTTGATGTTTGCTACCTTGTCCCATTTTAAATTTAAATCAGAGTTAACTGATAACAGGGAAAATAAGTTATGTATGATATAGTGTCCAAACTCTGTCGCTGTGGCTAGTTTGTGCTATTTCCTCCAGGTGGAAGTGTTCCATCTGAGCTCGGGAGTCCCTGGAAGGGACATTTCTGCAGGTGGGCAGTGCTGCTGTCACCTGCTGGCATATGGGGTCCAGTGGTGCCCTCTTCCCTTGGACTTCTGGCATCAGGGATGAGACTGGGAAGTGGGGCTAGGGAAGATTGACCTCCAGGGAGGTCCCCACTCTGGGAGCAAACTCTGGGCTCTGTCTGTCCAGTTCCTTCCATGCCTCAGCAGGGGACCTCGTTTCCTTACTCAGCCCTTTACTACACGTTGACCTCTGTCTGCCCTGAAGTGGAGGTGGGGGTTCGCCCCATAGGATTGTGACATAGATGGAAGGAATTGACCTGACACGCCCTGGCTTTCAGTGAATGTCTGACAATACAGATCTGCTGCATGTACCGGGCACACGGCCGTCCCATTGCTCAATTCAACCAGAGGGCCTGTGTGTTCTAGCGTAGGCGCCCTTTTCCTGCCTCCATGGAGCACTGACTCCGCGGGTGGCATCTCTGAAGGAAGATAGTGCAGCAGAGAAGGCTGTCAGGGAATTAGGAGACTCTGACTTGGGGGCTTTAAATGCAAAGACCTCATCCTCTGGAAATGCGAGAGGAGGGGCTGGGGCAATCCAGGCCTATGGAAAGAGGCTGTGTCTACCAATCCTTTGGAGCTCTTTGGAGAGAGAAAAGAGTCAGAGGTTGGAAGTGCATTCAGGACCTGTCAGTCAAAGTCCCTGAGCAGAACGACTCTAGAGAAAGACACTTCTGGAACACGTAGAGAGAAGAGGAGCCCCGAAGCTGGGGCTGGGAGTCTAGGTGGGCAGGAGGCCCAGGATGGGGGCTTGGACCAAGTTGCCTTCTGCTGGAACCCAGGGATGCCCACATTCCAGTCTGGTTGAGGGCTAACGGAAAGCTCTCCCGGCTGGGCAGGGAGGACATCACCAGTCATTCTCTGAGCAGGAGCAGTCACAGAGCGACTCCAGAGGATGTCATACTGTGCGGCTTTTTCACTTCACGTTTAGAGCAGCCTGGAGTAGGCATCAGAGTAGAAGGAACCCCAGGCCCAGTTAGGTAAATGAATTGCTCCAAACTTCCCAGCTAGGGAAGAAATACAGAGGTGAGAGCCACTTTACAGACTTCTAGAAGACTAGGAGCAACATGTGGCCAGAGACCTGCATGCTGAGTTGTGTGTGACTTCCTCTGCCTACCTGTTGGGATTCCCCTGGTTGGTGTGCAAATGCCTGGTGTCATCAGCATTGAATGCGCTATGGGCCAGTCCACACCTGAGTCTCTAATGTCCACTGGATGTGTCCTTTCTGCCTCATGGTAGACCCTGGCCTTGCCCAGGTATTGTGTTTGTTGAGCATTTTCAGGATTTGATTCATGACACTGCTCAGGAAGAGAACATGCTAGTTTAATAAAGTCATGTGTATTCTCGTGAGTGACAGGTGGATCACCAACTGGCAGATCACTTGCCTGTGGCTGCCAGAACCACATGATCAGAAATCACCAAGTTCAACAATTATGCTGAACATTCAGTCTCCTGGCATTATTTTTATTTGAGCTAATGTGTGAAGCTTCTTCCTTCTGCCACTCTGGGCACTCCAGAGGTCTGCCATCTTGTGTAGGAAGAAGGGGGTGAAGGCCCACTATCTTAGGTAGAAAGAAATGGGTGAGAGTCTGCTGTCTTGTGTAAGAAGAAGGGGGTGAAGACCCATTATCTTGTGTAGGAAGAAGTGGGTGAGGGTCTGCCATCTTGTGTGAGAAGAGGGTAAAGGTCTTCCATCCTGTGTAGGAAGAAGAGGGTGAAGGCCCACCATCTTGTGTAGGAAGAAGGGGGTGAAAGCCTCCCATCCAGCAAGTTCTAGAGGTTTCCTGTGACCAGAGTGGCTGAATCTTTCAGAGCTGACCGCAAGCCCTGAACCCCAGTGCCAGAATGGTGGGGTAGTATAAGGGACCTTTGTTTGCAGGGTGTGAAGGACAGGGCCAGACACAGACATTCTGTCCTCTGTGCTAGGCATGCTCTTCTTATGTGCCTTCTTCAGGCTACTGAAGATGGCCATTGACAATGAAATGTGGTTGCCTAGGTAGGCAGCCCAACGTGGAAGAAGAGTGGCCATTCCAGAAGACTCACGAGGAGCCCAGTGGCTCCCTGACACCCAGCCGGTGTTGACATTGGGGTTAGTCCTGTTGGTTCTGTGGCTTGTGACTTCCCCATAGACCTTGGCTCCAGAGCACTCAGTCAAGAGAGCAGGCATGGAAAATCAGATGCCCTGGCATGGTAGACTGGCACTGGTACCTGGGTCTGCTGGTGGCTGGCTGCCCTGAGATTTGGGATGCTGTTCCCTTTCGAAAGCTCTGGGCCTAGGAGGGTCCCATTCAGATCTAAGGACCTGCTAAATGTGTTCTCCATTTGTCAGTTCATTGCTGTCCCTTCTGCATGTTTACCAAGCAGTGGAGGTATGGTAAGGTCAGAGCCAGATGTGGCCAAGAGGATGGGCTTCTGGAATCTCACGCTGGGCTCGAAGGCATCTCCTCTTGCCTGTCCTTCAACATCAGTTTGGTGTGATCATGATTGTTCACACTGAATATCATGAACTTTATTTCATATCCTGAACTTCCTTGCAGTTGTGAGTTCTTACTATTGTTATTATTCACGCTATTACTATGTCAAGGGAAAAGAGTGGATAGTGCAGATTAGTAAGCTTGCTTCATTCACAGGAGCTAGATGGCAGCCTCATTTGTCATGCTACGGGTAGGGATACTGAGGCCTAAGAGAGGGAGAGGTTCTGGGGGTGTCTCACAGTGAGAGCATGGCTGGAACAAGCCTAGAATGCAAGATCATTGCCCTGGCATAAGGCTGTTCCCACGGGATGGATGATCTGAGGAGATTCTGGAAGGAGGTGGGTTTTGAGGTAAATTTTGGAGTAAGAATTGTAAAGAGGCCAGCAGGAGAAGGAGGAGAGATGGAGTGTGCATGCTTGTGAGGATGGTGTAGAGGAGGGAGTCATGAGGAGACAAGAGCCTTGGGGGGCCTGGGTGGGTTACTGCAGCCTCCTCAAGAGCAGGGCTGGAGGGTCACAGAGAAAGCCTCATGGTGCCCTAACTATCCATTCTGTCACTCCTCATAGATACAGTAGCTGTGGTCACAAAACTCACCTGCTGCCTCTGTGCTCATATCCAGTGGAACCTAAGACCGCAGATAGGCCAGATGCTGAACACATCTGCATGGGAGAGGAAACTCATTCAATCATCCTTACCGTTAACATCTTATAGGGGTTTCCTAGGAATTGCCAGAAAGACAACAAAGATTCTTCTTCCTTTGTCTGGGTTTCAGAAGTCAAAATTGAGGTGTTGGCGGGGGTAGGCTTTCTGGAAGCTCTGGACAAGCACCTGCCCCAGGCTCACTATGGCTGCTGGCCATCCTTGACTCCTAGTTACATAGTTTCAGCTTTGTCTCTCCTTTAGAGCCGCACACTCTATGTCTTTCTCTCATGAAGACACTTGTCATTGGATGTAAGAACAACTGTATATGTAGCATGGTCTAGTTCTCAAGACCTGGACAACTGTATACATCAGCATGGTCTGAATCTCATGACCTGGGACAACTGTATACATCAGCATGGTCTAGTTCTCAAGACCTGGGACAACTGTATACATCAGCATGGTCTGAATCTCATGACCCGGGACAACTGTATACATCAGCATGGTCTAGCTCTGAAGACCCGGGACAACTGTATACATCAGCATGGTCTAGCTCTGAAGACCCAGGACAACTGTATACATCAGCA